>VWPU01014367.1:0-206162 GCA_013398955.1 Callaeas wilsoni | reverse complement strand
CGCCGCCCCGGCCGCGGCCCCGGGCGGCTGCTGCCGGCCGCCGAAAGACCCTAGGGGGGAGACGGCTTTCCCCGGGCCCGGTGTCCCCCTGCGAGGAGAAGGGTAGTGGCTGTAGGGCTACACCTGCCCGGGAGGCTCCTGCTGCGATTCCCCGGTGCCCTGTCCCCCGGCTCTGCCTGCGGTTCGCCTCCCCCAGCCACATGCGGGGTGCGAGTGGTGCAGGTGCTGGGGTCCCTTGTCCTAGGTGAAATTCTCCTCTGCTTTCGTCCCCGCTCTTGAAAGAGGAAGGCTTTCAGGTCCAAAATGTGCCCTGCTCTTTCCTTCTAAGTTGTTCATCAGAACAAGCTGTTGTTCCTGTTCCTGAGAGGAAGGACACGAGCCAATATCTCCTTGCGGAGCAGTGCTTTGTCTTTATGTTGCCATTCTCTAGAGCTCCTGTTGCCAAGAGTAATTTCTGCCATTAACAATCCTTTCCAAAACTAAAGAAAAACCAATCAAAATATGACATGGTAGTATGCACACACAGGCTTCCCCACCACCAGCCTGGAGCAGGCAGGATTGGTTCCTTAAGCCCGAGGGAAAGGATATGGTGACCCAAGGTTGGGCTGTCACAGGTCCCTATGCTCCATGATTCCAACAAGGGTTTCTGTGCCAGGCCTGCCTTCAAATGGGTGGCAAAAAAGTGCCCAACCCTGACTTTCAATCCAGTATGAATTGTCACTGCCACTGCACGCTGGGCCCGACTCCATAATTAATGCTTACCCATATCAGTAATTAAAACACAAAGGCTCATAAGAAGGAAAGACAGAAACACAAGCCTTTTTGGAAAGGTAGTTTCAAGGTTGTAATTATTCACTTATGATGAGTTTTCTTTCGTGAGGAAATATGCAAAGTTGTTTTCTCATTGTAAGTTGCATGAAGGTGGTGAATGGGCACTGAACGAGGTAGGCTGACTTTGTAATAAGCTTGTATTTATGTAAAAACCTTGTGTTTCTCATTCGAAAAAAAAAGAAATAAAAAATCAGAGCCAGGCAGGCTGCCGAGCCAGACGTGGCATTGCTGCCATCTCGTGGCAAGCGCTCCTTCCCTGCCGGGCCCGGGCTGCACCCTCCCTGCCTTTCCCCACGGCTCCCAAACCCACTGCCCTCCGAACACTTCCACAGAAGGGATCTGGTTTTAGTTAGCATTCATCCATATTTTAAGAACACCTCCTGGACTCATTTTTTTCCATTCGTGAAAGTAAAATGATGCTAATACTTGTTAGTACCAGACATTATGCAGCCAAGCTGCTGTGCAGAATTCCCCAGTCAGAACTACTCAGGCTTCTCCACTTAATCCTTGTCAGAGGACTGGGGGGAATTTGCTAAAGATTTGTGAGAAAGATGGAAATGGGCACTAAGCTTAAGCTGAGACTCTTACTTTCTGGGATCCAATAGTCTGAAGCTCAGATTTTTGAAATGAGCAATTGTTTGCATTGCATGTGGCCCAATAATTTTTTGTTTTGTTTTGTTGTATTGTCTGTTAAGTTGAGATAGTTGAAAAGTCATAAATAAACACCATTTATAGCTGCCTGCATCTAGTTGAAAGCAGTAATGATGGTCTCATTTCTTGCTATGCTGTTTCAGTAAGTACTCTTGAGAAGCTGCTGTTTAATCCTACTCATGGCAGATTCTGCCAAAGCTCCAGTATGATATAATATGTGCCTTCTTGGTCTTGACTCACAAAGCATAGATTTACTGTATCCGGGGCTTTCTGTTCTTCTGAGGATTTTCTGGCCTTCATTGAGCTTTTGGGACCCAATTCCTTCTCTTTTGAGCTATACAAGTGTTAATTTCTTCCCTTCACAGCACCTAGATAAGGTAAAATAACTAAGACCACAATCAGTCTGATTGCAAAAGATGCCTTCTCTCGTTTCTTACATCCTGTGACAGTAAACCATAATGCACAAACATTGTCGGCCTTTAGCATGTTACAGTTTGTCACCTGAGATAGTGCCTTCCTGAGATAAACAAGATAGCACAGACCCCCCCCAGAAGCTTTCAGCCTCTCAACAGACGCAGGCAGCTGTCACAGTGACTTTTACAAACCTGATGTGACATATTTTTTTTCCCAAAGCCAAAAAACGTATAAGATGACTCTGGAACTGAAGCATGGCATTCAGGAGGAATCGCCACCAACCTGACTTGAGCTCAGTGTGGAACTGGGGTACCTAAACATGGTGATTACAGAATATGATCTAACCTAATGACTGTAATCTCTCTGTTGTATATTAAGTACCTAATGTTCTACCATAAAATCCATGAATTTATGAGTTTGAACAGAGGCAATATTTCTCTCTATTCTCTATAGACGTTATGGGGAGTGTATATGTCAAGACTATTTGTACTAATCAGGGTGATTTAAAGGTAGCTTGACAAGGATTTATTTTCAATAGAGAGCTTGTCCTTTTGTTCCTCTATGCCATATAAAACAAAGGTCTGAAAGGTTAGATTTCCTTTTTTCTTTTAATTTTTTCAGCTTGCTATGTTAATAATATTGAATCCATATTTCCATGTTGTCATTTTATGGGAGGAAGAAGCCTCTTTCTGTAAGTTGCAAGAATATTTGCACCTATCCAAGAAAAACTACTGATTCAGAATATATCTGAAAATATACTACATACTTATTAAAAAGTCATGTTTGTGGGAACCCATGGCCACAATCTGTACTTGCCACTGGACACAGAAGTCTGTAGCTTTCTGCCAGAAAGTTATTGTGATGTTCAAAATGTGAAAGCTTAAAAATTCAAAATATTATGTTGGGGGGAAAAAGTCTATAAGAAGATAAATCTTCAGCAGAACAGAGGTTTAGTGTGAGAAGTCAGAAAGTAGAACAGTGTTCTCCGTGAGCAACTTCATCCAAATGGTTTTTTGTCACATAAGCTCTTTAGTTGTGAGCAAAAACAGAGACCAGAGTTCCAAATACTCTCACTTAGCACATTCACTTTTCAAGAACTCTGTTTCCAGACTTGAAACATTTAATGATTTCTTTAGTCATCTTCTAGGCTGGAACAATGAAAAAATATTTATATGTAAGTATGTTCCTAACCCAAATTTGTTATACCATAAAGAATAAAAAGGAGGCCATGCTACCCACAGCCTGTCTACAGTTAAAAAATTTGTTTCTTGGGCTTAGATTGGACTCCGCTTTCTTTTTGGGGTAATGTTGTCCAAACTAGAATGTCTTGTAAGACTAACCATAACGATGACATCTGCAATATCAGCTACAACCACATCATTGTTTTATATACTACCAGCACAGGCTAATAAATGTACGTATCAATAGCCTTCTAAGCTGCAGAAAGAAGGAGAAAACAGGGAAAAGGTGGTTATAGGCTGTCAGGCAGGACACTTCAAGGGAGTAGGGGTCAGCAAAGAGGATACCATGATAGTGTTGCTCAAGAGGGCCCCTGGGCAGCCTGCCCTGCTCTGCTATATTGTATTCCCCTCTGGAATGCTTAGTTTAGGGGGAGCAGTTGGCAAAAGTGTTGGGGAAAATTTAAGTTGCCTGTTTTAAAGTACTCTCAAGCAGTACTTAGCTCCTCAGGGGCAGTCTCTAACACGCTTTCTTTCCAGAGCACCTACACTGATCCCATCTGTCCTTAAGGAGACATTAATAATTGATGTTAGGAAGATGAGACTTCTGAAAGACATTTCTACCTTTGAGGGAAGGTGGAATTTGTAGGTAGTAGCCTTGAGGGTGCCTGTAGAAGACAACATCAAGATCATTATTCCACTTAGAAACTGTTTCTCACAGGTTTAAACATTTTAGCTTTGGAGGGTTAACAGAGGAAAAGGGAACTTTGTTGTAGTAGCTCAAGGAAAAAAGATTGTTTGTTTTCTTCTTAAGCATAAGAAGATCCTGCAAAGCATGAGATATGATTATGCAGGACATATAACATGGGTAACAGTAGCTAGGATAATGGTCTAACCGGACAAGTAAGTCAGTATCTTGACAGTGAGTAAAATGTGACAGTGTCAGCAGGCTTTGAGAATGAAAAGTAGTAACTTCTATCAGATGGGAGAGAGATGGAAGAAGCAGAGAAGAAAGGCCAAAAATAGCTCAGAAAACAATCCTTTTTTGGCAGAAATCTCATTGGATATAGGAAGGGCAACACGACATTTGTCAGAGCTGGAAAGATGCTGCTTTCATTGAGACAGGATAGATGTTTGGTTGTGAGGAGACTTTGGTCATACCTGTGAGGAGGGCTCCATACCCGTGTGTACTGAGTCTGGTTACTTCCCTTGAGCTGTTTTACCTAAGAGTGACCACAGTGCTGAATGATGTACAGCTACGCAGCACCTTAACTATGAGCACACATTGAATTATTAAGAAGGTGCTTGGTTTAGCATCTAGTGAACTGTTGTTAACTTGAGCTACCATGACTATTCTATACTATTTGTTTAAGCATTTGAAAGAGTCGTGCTTCAACCTAGCTCTCTTGGTGTGGTTTCGTCGTGCAAAGTCTTATATCTCATTTAGTCTTGCAACCCAGTTGCTATAAAATAAAGATCTTCTTGTGTGTTAGGAAAAAGACTTAAGTTATATCCTTGACTCATATTTTGAGCTAACTGGCTGAGACAGAAAGGTTTTAGTGTATAGGAAAGGATAGGCTGTCTGTTTGATTCATGATGCATTGGAGATGATGGCTACATACACATGAGGGTATGTCGGAGAGGCAGGCTGAGATTTCAGTTTGGACATAAGGAGATAAGTCTGGAGTAGA
This sequence comes from Callaeas wilsoni, assembly GCA_013398955.1. Classification (NCBI taxonomy): domain Eukaryota; kingdom Metazoa; phylum Chordata; class Aves; order Passeriformes; family Callaeidae; genus Callaeas; species Callaeas wilsoni. The sequence continues at coordinate 201,397 of VWPU01014367.1, read as the reverse complement.
CTGGTATATCTCTGAGTCATTATCAAACAGATGGTGGTTGAATTTGTATTTGCTGATGAGAAACAAGGTGTAGAGAGAAGAGAGAAGGAACACAAGGACAGAAAACCCACACAGTGATTTGAAGAGTGGATGAGAAGTATGGTCTCAAATATACTACCTTAGCAATCAGGTGAAGAGGGAATTGAAGGTATGGACATACGCTATTCTAAGAAGAGTTCTATGTTCAGTCCAAGTGAATGAAAACGGTGTCTTCCTAAACTTTAGTTTTGGGAGATTGAGGAATGAATAGTTTCATAGAGTCCTGAAGAAGGGCGAGATTAAATCAGAGAAAACAATTTATTTCAAAGGGATTCCTAAGAGTGTTACAGTAACTCTAATATTCTTCTTGTGTTCTTATTCTCCTTTCAGAAAGAATGAGCTGATAGCTGGGAGTTGAAAGTGAAATAGAAGGAAATGAAGGTAAAATCATACCATTTCTAACATGGTAAAGACTAATCCATAAACAGGGGGGTAAATTCTCTATTTAAGAGGGGTAATTCTTTTCTCTTGGAAGAGAGAAAAGAGGACAAGAAGAGTACAGGTCATGAGAAAAATGGTGAGAAATTATGATACTGATTCATGAAAGAAAGCAGATAGCTAGGTGGAATGGAGACATTGAAATGGGTAAAGAAGTAAAACAAGGCAAACACAGAAGAAACTTTTGAATCCATCAGAAAAAAAAAGGTAAAGAGTTAATGGTTAAAGGAGGAAATAAAGAGATGTAGAGCTAAAGCAAGGATAATCTTAAGTAGGTCTTTAAAAATTGTCATAAGCACCTCTTTTGGCTAGGGTACTTGAGGTTTTTATTCCTTATTAGATACTGCTCCTAATTGAGGTTTAGGCCACTATTGTGGTAGTGGAAGCTTCCTAAATGGAGAACAAAATTGAACAATGAAATAAAAAATCAAACATGTCAGCAAGAGCAGTTAGTCTAGTGTCTTGCATCTCTTTCTTTCATTGTACCTTGAGATTGCTTGGTTCGACTTAAATTTTGCCAGGTTGCCAGATGAAAGAGATTTCAAAGACAGAATCAGTCCTTCTATCTTGACATTGAATGTTTGGCTTACCTTTCACAGCAGGATCTTCACAAGAAGTGTTAACAAGCCTGAGAGGAAAGTGGGGAGAATTCACAGATAACCAGGTGCACAACCGTCAGTGCTTTAAAAATAATCATTATCAATTAATTACACTTAGACTCAAAGAGTCCTTGACTGAAGTAACTTAATCTCTAGAGATATATTCACTTTGGCAGGTGTTCCAAGAAATTAGTTTGTATGGTTTATACTAACTGAATTTTTGGGTACTCTTTACCTGCTCATAAGAAAAAGGCCCTGCAATAAAGACAGAGAGGATTTCTGTGATTTTTTTATCAGGAAGATGTCGCTGCAGTTTCCTGAGTTGTGATGGTGGGCTCATTGGATTTGCTAAGCTGGAAAGTAGTAACTGTGACAGTCCCAGTAGAACGTCTGGGATACACTTGTGTAATCTTGTGAAGTCCACATTTATATTTATTTTCCCAATAAATGTTGCAGAAATAGCTTCTGCTACACCTTGAAATATTTTTACAGAGTAGATGAATTTCACCTGTGTACCTCAATCACTTAATTTGCACCTATCCACACTTCAGGGATCTTCTGATGCAGGAGTTCCTTACTGTGAGTGGTCTGTACAGGCCTGCAGAGGGAGACAGTCTGTTCAGGTGCTTGCCAGATTTCACAGCTAGTTATTTCCCTGTATTAACTGAAAAAGAGTTTGATAGTCAGGTTTAAAATGACTTAAACATCTCTAAACTGTTTCTTTAAGTATTTTTTCTTTTATGTGTTAATCTGTTTCTAAGCCCAACTTCAATCTCATGATGTGGCTGCACCTGGTGTGTGCATATGCACGTACACTGAAATGATTTCTTCCCTGTTTATGTACACTAACCTTTCAGTAGGAGGAAAAAAAAGAGGTTTATTACCATTTTTTTTTTAAAGACAAACAGCCTCACAGTCACTGCAAAGTAACAGAGTACACATGAATGCTTAGTGCAATTCTCCATCAAAGCCTTGCTAACCTGAGCTAAACGGCAGTCTTTCCACTGACTTCAGGGGTGACAGGATCGTGTCCTATATGAGTAATAAATCTAGGATTTTGGCTGAGCAGGAAGGAGTTATAAAATCAAAGTATCAATTGCACTGAAGTTTCAGTTGCAATGCAGCATTACTCCCCGTAGCTCTGTATGAGTATGGGACAAGAATAACCCACTGGTGGAATTTTGCACCTGTAGAGGAAGAATTTGATGTGCTCTTCCTGCTGTAGCCCATTATCAATAATATCTGCCTTCACAGGAAAAATCCAAGAGGCCCATCAACAGAATAGAGTCATTAGGAAATGATCATGTACTCTCATTTCTCTACTCACATATTTACCAAGCTATATGGGGACCACCTAAATCTTTGAAATGCAAGCATTGATCCATCAGCATAACCTCAATTATCTTCCCAAGTATTGGGTGGCCCGACAGTGGACAGTGTTTGGCTTTGATAATACCATCCAAAGATGGGGTTTTGAGAAAGAGCCTAACTGCTGCTTAAGTAAAGCTGGCAAAATGCCCTTCTAAAGAGAGGCATAATGATATTCATAAATAATGAGATTAAGTATCTTCCTGCTTGCTTTAACCAGTCATGATTTTTTTTTCCTTTGGAAAGAAGGCAGAAGCATGTTCTACCCTTCATGCGTGAAACTAAGACAGGTCTAGCCTTTTTTACTGAATTAATTTTTTGTTCTTTGTCATTTCATTCCCTTCTTAAACAGCATTTTAGCCAGCTGTTCTAAAACAGCGAGTTCCAAGCAGTGATGATCTATCCTCCCTACTTAGTCCTTTACAGTTCATCTACTTTCTAAGTTGCCATTGTCTTTCCTCTCCCAACTTCTAAATTAGAGCTCCTCTCTGTCAAAAAAAGATGCACAAGAAGGGCTTTTCTGCTTGAGAACATCAGTAACCTACTCTGTCTGTGGGACTTCTACACACTAAGATCAGAACTCACCACAGAAATAACCTGCTTCTCAGATGCGCCTTTCCCTTTTCCTGTATAAAGTCTCTGTGTCTCTTTCTAGGGAGCTTAACTCCCAGACTGCAGATCTGAAAAAATCAGATGAATTCTGGTTGAATTCAGGGTAGAATCACTGTCATTTTTCACATGGACAGATTTCTGATTAAATTAGTTATCATCAGTTATTTGTAGTACACACAAGTCATGTTTACCTGGCATTGCCTTAAATCTCTGTATTTTCGGCCCTCCATAAAATGCTAGTAAAATGGAGTGAAAGAAGATCAGAACAAGGATTTTCACCAGCATCTATTCTAAGCGTGCAATAATTTCATGTTTTCAAATATTTTTTAAGGAAATGACTAAGTAATTGATCAATTTAGATTTTTTTAAATATTTGTGGTGACTATTGTTAGAAAAAATCAAGAACTAGAAATTCTGAGTGTAGTTATCTGTGGTCCATGCTTCCTCGTGGGAACATGAGTCTTCCGAAATAGGAAGCATAAAGAGTTCTTTGAAGATTTTGGGAAGTAGATCAAAATTCATTTGATCCTCAAAAACACCCCACAGATTCTTATGGCAATGTCCTAAAGTCAATGTGAAATACATTAGTGTCTGGGAGGGAGCTGCCATGTCATAGGGATTCCTAGGTCCGTGAGATTGAAATGGATCACTTCATTACAGGCAGTTATTAAAAAAGTCATTGAAAAGGTAATGGAATATTGCCAGTTTAGAGTTCATTGGAAAAAGGTCTGTCAGTTTCAAAAGACCTTAATGAAGTGATGTGGTGTGATAATTTTTTTCCCATGGGACCTTGGTTCTCAATTATTTATTATTACTTTATTTTCATTTAGAATATTCAGAAGTGGGTGATAAAGGTGTTAGTGTATTCCTAGTTCATAGTATGTGCAGGAGGCATTCACGTTGTTCCAGGTCCCGGCATTCAGAGGTTTCGCTGCCTGTATATCAATGGAGACATGTAGAGATTAAGACCCATTTTGCTCAATTTTAGGCCCCTAGCTGAGAGACAGGAATAATTCAGATAGTGTCTGATCATGATTTGTGAGTATGTTCTGTGTTTGCTGCATAGGTAGCTTGCAGGAATTGTCTGCTAACATTGGGTGGATGGCCTTGGTCCTCTTGTTAAGGGAATGAGTGACTATCCCTAGTTATCCATCCAAAGCGAGAGCATGTACCTTGTCATCTCAGCTGGACTGCTGTGCTTTCCACAGCAGAAAAAAGACCTTGGGAGGTGAGAGATAAGGTATGATCCCTAGCACAGGAGGAGAGCAATTCCTGGTATCTTTTTCATTTTGCATGTACACCAAAGAGTCTGTCAGTGATTGTCTTTTATTCCATTGCCTTTAAAATGCAATCTATTGCAAAATAATAAAATGTTGTGTTCTTTTGTGAAATAGGTGATTTGCTTAAGGTTTGCAGTGAAAACAAGAACATGTAATACAGAGTCAGCACTGAGTTGATTTGTTACATTTAAAGCTTCTGGGGCAGATTTTCAAAGGCACGAGGGAGTTAGGAGCCAAACTCCCTTTGGTGCTCGGTGCGTGTTCAGCATCTAGCTGCCTATTTCTGCTTTTGAAATCTTCTCCCATAGCAGTAAGTCATCGAATTGTAATGGGTAAATCAACAAATAACCTATAACAATCTTTCTGACTATTAAAAAGATACTCCTTTGAAGAATAAAGTTTGTAAAACAGAAAAAGAAGTATCAGTGGACCTCTGCTCACTGTGGGCTCTATTCGTGCCTTAAAGCACTCACAGAGCCTGCATTAATGTTCAGAATTATTCAGATATATAAAGGGTATGTTGATAATATATTCTTGCAGTTGCTTGGAATAGGTCTCTGTGAGAATCAGGCTGTAGGAGGGGTTTCCATATGTCATACCTTTAATCACAAGACTCATCTTTTTAAGGAAAATTCTGTTTATTACAAGTGTAGTCCTTTTCTCATAGATGTTTGTGATAGGTTGAAACCTCCCTGGCTCAGTGCCACAGGCCAGCCTCCTCCAGAGGCACAACAGTGTAGGTATGGATGCAGCACCACACAGCTCACATGCTCTGATGATCTCTCCTATCCTTCACCAAAAAAAAGCTACAGGGCTCCCATCACAGCCTTGAAAAGGCAGCTTCCACTTCCCCACTGCTGTTACCAAAGAGTAACTGCAGCAGAACGCATTGTCACTAAAGATAAACTAAGTGAACTGTTACATTCAGATTTCACAGCCGGACCAGACCTCAAGGGCATGTAACCAGAACAACCACCAATAATGAAACCTGAGATCTGACTTTAGGGTACAGCTGCCTTTCTCACTAATAAGGCAGTGCTTGTGCAATTAGTCATACAGGGCAGGACGCCACGGTACCAGTTCTGCACACCTGACTCTGAAAAGACATGGCCCCTTGCACTGCTCACCGGGGTTTGCCTCAGCTCTGTATGTCCAATTTCGAGCCAGCGTCACCTGTTACAGTCAATTTTGATGATTATCTGTATTTTAAAAATATGATAATATTTTGATCCCTATTCAAAACTAATTGATCAAAGTTGATTTGTTAATTAGATTTTGTTAGTACATGGTTCCGTAGACTACTTTTTAATGTGTGTTTTCTCAGCTCCATCTTGGTCTCATTGTGGGCCATCCATTATCAATCAATCTGGTCACCTTTGGAGCAGACACAATTTATATAACCTGGTCATCTGTAGACTATCCTAGTGGGCATGGTTTTTTTCAGATATGGACTAACATTCTTCTAAGACACTGCACCCGAGTGATGGGGTTTTCCAATCATAATTCCAGGGAGCCTTAATATATTCATGCTGGCCTATATTCCTTAAAATTGCAAGAATTCTTAGATTTTGTAGAAATTCAAGTTGCCCAATAATTGTGAAAAAATGTATATGTGTGTATCTTAAATAATTTTCTCGCTTCTTGCTATTAATGATATTAATATCTCAAAAATCTACCCATATATGGCAATGTTTACTGTAATTATCAAAAATGTTTACTTCAATTTGTTTGATTCTCTTCAATCTACGAAGAACCCCCTCTCTATAACATCTGTTCTAGCTATTTCTCAAATACTTGGAAAATGTAGTTATTTCCACAACAGTGACCAAAAGGCTGGAGCATCTGCAAGAAGGCTGCAGAGGACCGTAGTGATGTAGTGATAGGACTAGATGGAAAAGCTTCAAACTGAAAGAGGGTGAGTTTGGATTAGATATTAGGAAGAAATTCTTTACTGTGAAGGCAGTGAGGCTCTGGAACAAGTTTCCCAGAGAAGCTGTGGATGTCCCATCCCTGAAAGTGTTGAAGGCCAGGACAGATGGAACTCTGAGCAACCTGGTCTAGCAGAAGGTGTCCCTGCCTACAGCAGGGTGGTTGGATCTAGGTGACTTTTAAGATCCTTTCCATCCAAAACCATTCTATGTTTCTATGATTCAATGCATTTCTGACTATAACATTTGTTGGACAGCACCAGCTGTTCTAGGCAGAAGTGTAAGCGTGAGTACATTTATTTGAACCATGAGAGGAACTGTAGTTCTTTGATGTTGATCAGTTCCATAGTGGAAACTGATGTGTACTCTGATATCACAAAGAGCTCTAGAAAGGGTAAGTAATGTTTTGATAGCAAAAATATTCAGATGGATTCTTCTTTCTTATATTTCATAGAATCATTGAGGTTGGAAAAGATCATAAAAATCATCAAGTCCAAATGTAAACCTAACGCTGCCAAACCCATGTCTCTAACACCATGTCTACAAATTGGTTTCTGAATAGTTTAACTTCAAACAAACACAAAGCCCCAAAACAAAAACAATCCACAAACAAGCACCATTATTATGTTGTGAATTGAATTTGATTGTTATTTCTTAAAACGTAAGATGTGTTTGCTTTTTTCCACAGGCTTTCCCTGAATCCTCTTATACAAAGAAAACAGAGTTACTGTTTCTGAGCCACAGAAATACCTTCTGTATTCAGCTGAGATTTTATTGATTATTAAATTAAGGTGATCTATATTGTTATCTGTCACAAGTGACTCACAGCTCTGTACCTTTATCAATTTTTCCTATCCTAAGCAAAATTACCAATCAGCTTTTTTAATTTTTTTTTTCAATTCTGATTTTTTTGAGGAGAATTGGACATTATTCAATGGCGTTGACTCTGCAAGACAGGTCTGCATCATGGGGAATGGGACTGAAGGACACTTGGCTGTATTCATATGGCTATTTATAGTATTTTTGTGATTTCCACAAGTTACTCTAAGGTCTAAGTTCTATTTTCATGTCTGCTTTATATGTAAAGATATGCAAATACTGCTTTATATGTAAAGATATGCAAATACTGTGTTTACAAAGTCCACCAGCTTTCATCTGTTTACATACCAAGACTGCTTCTTTCAGGTAGATTAATCTCCCTAAAATTGCAGCTATATCTGATACATCAGTATAAAGTTCTTCTGTTTGGAATAGCATCCTGATTTAAAAGTGTAGAATAAATGACCTTTTCTTACAATCCCTCTACTAAGAAATATGAATGTGGAGATCTACACTTTTTCTGGCATAGAAAAAGGCATAGATCTCATCTGGAGAACAGAAGATGATTTGTATACTATGAAAGCACTGCTTGCTTTAAATGTCTGTGAAACAATGTGCAGTCAAGGGCAGAGTTTTACCCACCCTGAAGATCTGAGATAGTTTATTAGTTTATACATGTCTGCAAATATAATTACTAAAAATTGCACTTGGGGTTGGGCTTGAGGATTTTTCAGTGTCAGAAATCAGTATTTGAGAATGGTAGTGTTGTGTGCCTAAATTATGCTTAGTATTATGTACCTAAAGTTTCTGTGGATGTCATTGCTGTTCCTATGAGCTCTGTCTTCAGATAAGAAGCAGTAAGCACCTTCATGAAATTGTGATATTGCTTCTTCTGGTATAAATTGAGGGCAATGCAGTTCAGATCAAAGGAGTTGTGACCATTTGCTCTTAAGGGAATTTATTTCCTAGCCTTCTCCAGTATGATACAGCAAGAAAACATTTCAAAAATATGTCATTTCCCTTCTGCTCTAATTCTAGGAAAAATCAGCAACCATTTTGATATATTTTTGTTTCCCAATCTGCTTCTATGATAAATCAATCATTGATTTTTCAGGAACAATGCTAATTTACGTGACTTGCATATTCCTGTCCCAAAACACAGACTGGAAAAAATTTTCGTATCCCTTGGCAGTAGCTTTATAAATGCATGTCTCACTGTACTGCTGTCATTTAATCCCTATTCACCTAAAATATAGCATGATACAAAACACTTATTTCTTATACTCACAAGGAATCAGCTCCTTTATGTCTAGCTCTGACTGCTCTTGAATGAGATGCTCACCAGTTCTCCATCCTTGAAAGCACTTAAGCACTTGCTTATTTTTACTGGAGTATCATTCATGATGTTTGCGTAATCGCACTGAAGTGTTTGCAAGAATGGAACTAAGAAGACTCCGCAAGACAAAGTTTAAAAGATGGAAATTGCATTGGAAGAACACAGGCAGCTAAAACAGCCAGATATTCCATAATAATAATTTAGCTAGGTTTGCTCCAAAAGCAAGAAAATAAGGAAAATACCCCACTATAAATTCACGTTCCTTCTGGAGTTGTGTCCCCTTTGAAGAAATTATTGAATACACCTGGGTTATGTTGGAATAGCATTGAAAGCCAAGCTCCTCTGTTAGATTGAGGTCTCAGAAAACTTACTTATGTGAGTTACACACATTATATTCCACTAGGTTTAACTCCCCCTAGTACAGAGAGATCAGGGTTGAAGCTCCATTGCTCAGGGGGCACGCTTTGTCAGTTCACTAATGAATAGGCTCCCCCAAGCTCTTGTCATTATTTTTTTATCAGCCATTTAACACCTTAACTACTGAAATGACCAAATCTGACTACTATTCTTATTTACTCTTGCTTAAATTTTCTAAAAAAAATCCCAACCCAAACTTTCTAAACTGATTACATATTTGTCATAAAAGTGCAATCTGATTCGGTGCTTAAATTTCCATGTTAGCACGATTAACTCATGTCCCTCTTAGTGTCTGGGACCTTGCAGAGAGGCTTAGCAGGATCTGTCTCCTGAGCACATCTCTCACCCTGTGTATTGTACCTTGGCAGGTAGGCATCTGCACAGGACTATAGCTGCAGCTCAAGGTGTACCACCTGAAAATTGTCATTGGAAGGACTAAGTCATGATTTTATAATAAGAGACTTTTGCTGCAGACACAACCTGGTTGCAATACACTTTCAAAGCATGCATAACCCAAGCTGCTGCTTTTCTCACAGCAGGAGTGTCACTATAACTTGTGATCATTGACCTCCATGAACTCATTCTGATTTACAGTGATAGAAATTATTTTTTTTTTAAGAATCCAGGGTCTCCAATTCAGGTACAGTAATATTTTGTATTTTATCAAATTCCTTAGACCCTGGGGATTTTTTTCCCCAAGTTAATATTTGGGGCTCCTCTGAACAGCGCAAAACCTATCTTTTTTCCAGATTTTTAATCCAGTCTGTTAATTGCAATATGAATCTGAACTGTCTTGTTTTATCTTGTTTGATATAAAATATGCATTGCTCTGAGTCACTGTTGTGGAAGAGTCACTAACAGAGACATAATTCTAATAATTTGTAATAAGTTACCTTTTCAAATTGTGTCTGATTCATTCCTTAAAATGCAGGGCTCAAATAATTTGTATTGCAATTAGTTTGTTTTCGTAAATAAATTGAGGTCTTTTGTCTGATCACTTAAAAAGTCTTAAAAAGTCTTCTGCCGGTGAAATATCTGGAAGGTGATGAATACAGAAATGTTATTGTGTAATGTACATATTTCTCGTTTATATTCTTGGTCAAATTACAGTTAAGGTTGCCATAGTAACTAATACCCTATACAAAACACATGACAAGAAGAAAACATTGAAAATAGCCTGAGCAATAGAAAATATAAAAGGAGTCTTTCAGGGTGTGGTAACCTTTGTATCACAGATGTAAGAGCATTGAGAAGGTTCCTGCTGGTGGGGCTCAGAGCATGAAGGAGCTGAGACTCTGATGAGGAATTTGAAGCACAGCTAAAGACACCTGCTCTGCCAACAGCCTCATTCCTTCCTTGCAATACCTTCTGCTTTCTTTTTTGAGACTTACACGTGATGACATCTCTCTGTTTGTCTGTCATTGCCTACAAATAGAATGAGTTGTAGGCATCCGTAAACAGCCTCCAGCATGACACGGCCTCCAATCGCATCTCTGCCATTATCCTAAATGAGCTTGGCACCATGAAAGATATATGCCCCAGAGAAAAATAAAAGATAACAATAAGGATGAGATGGGTGGAACAGCAGAACTAGGGGAAAGATTATGAAGCTACATAAAACATTGGGGAAGCAGAAAATGGTAGAGCCCAGGGCAGGTGGGAGTAAGAAATGGGAGTAGGAAAGAAGTAAAAGACACATAACACATAAAATTGAGAAAATAAGGAAAAGACAGAAGAAAAGAAGTGTACAGGGTATATCACAAAGGAAGAAGTAGGAAGACAGAAAGCTTTTGGTTTGAAAAAGGCAGTGGATATTTCTGTTACAGGGAGGATGGCTTGAAGGACACACATAGCACCTGGTAAAAGCAAGAGTGTTCATGAGTTCCCAAAATAAAAGAAGGGTATATTCAATCATATACAGGACAGACACGGACAATTGTTAGAAACTTTCAGTGTGCTTGGTCAGCAAGCAGCAAAGGAAGAAATTCTTCAGCTGTCAGAAATAAATACGCACACAATCACTACAGTTTTCTGCTACAAAAGCTCTTTTTCAGTTCTGGGCTTTGGGAAAGAGTCACTTGCTCCCCTGTCATGGTCTAAAGAGAAGTTGCTGCTGGTATTTTCTCAAGGGCCGAGGATCTCAGACAGGTACCTTCATAGGAATGATTCCTACACCCAGTACTCACCAACTGTACTAGAAGAGGAAAATTCCTCTCCTCATTCCTCATTCATCTCTCCTCTGCTGGCTGTCCTTTCATTCTTCCACACTTTTTTTTAAAAAAGGATTCTTCTTTTAGCTGTCCAGGTCAGTCACGCTTCTTCCCCTCTTAGTTCCTTCTGTCTGTGAAAGACAACATTGGCTTTTCTATACCATAAGGGATCCATCAGCATGCAGTTTTAGAGTCACAGAAGGTTTGGAAGTATGCCACTGGGGAGGAAGTCTGTCCCCAGGAGCTGCTAAGAACTGTCAAACTGCCTTTCTGCAGAACCTGGAGCTGCTCAGGGTAACAACCAGTTTGAAAAGTAAAAGTCTTGCCTATTTTCTCTCTGCAAGATCTCCAGCTAGCTTCTCAGTGCTCTAAATTTGGAATAAGGAAAAATCAGAAATTTTGGTATAAAAATTGTATTATTATATTTTGCACTTCAAAATTTAAAAAAATTGAAAATAAAAAAGTATTAAAACCTTATATGTTCTGTCGGTTTTCATGGAGAAAAGACAGAATAATTTATCTGTTTGGTCGAGTTAGATTTGGTTAAGATAAATTTAACTATATTTTAAGGCATAAAAACATCTTGTTTGAGAGCTCAAAAACCTGAAAAGTACTTTTGATACATTTTTGAAAATAAGCAGTACCAGAAAAAACTGTCTAAAATAAATTTATAATTTGAATAATGAGCTTGACTATCCTGATCTGGCACTCATGATCCAAAGCCTATTTGAGTAAGTGAGAGCCCTCTATTGACGAAAATGGGTTCCAGCTCAGGATCTGATTGGGAACTAATGGTACATGTACAAAACGCATCTCATGAGCGTCAACCAAACAGGTGAAAAATGCTATTTCTTTTTTATGTAATATATGAAGAATCAACTGCAAAACAGGAAACTTGAAGAACTGGTGTGTCTATTTAGAAATTTTAAGGAATGTGACTTGATTTTTTAGTTCCTGTGAAGCACCACTAAACCTTTAGGCTGCTACATTTCTAGAGCTGGATCAAACTGGCCTTTCAGTATATTCTAGAGCTAAGATTCTTCATTACGGAATTCTCTAGGCTTTTTTTGTTTTTTTTTTTCATTAGTGAAAGATCAATTGTCAATTATCTGTTATTTTCCTTCTTTCGTCCTCTTCCATCCCAGTTTGGCCATTTATTCTATAGAGTAATTGGGTTAAATTCACTTTTCTCTAAAAGATCAACCAAAGAAAAGTGAAAATGTTGGGCTATTTATGCTTTTAACTATAATGAACAAAATATTCGGGAACTTCGTATGTGGCTACACTGAAGTGCAAACACCATTTAACTACTTTTAGTTTTCTTAATGTGTTTATTAAAAAATCGGGTTTTTCTGACATACATATTATATGAGTTCCAACAAGAGAGGATCGTGCCAATGCCATTTATCTTCCTCAGTCTGAAATTAAAGAAAACATGAAGAACATTTGTGTACAACTTTTCAATGTACAACCTCTGCAGTCATACTTTGCAATGATATCAGGATAGTAATTTAGTTTCCCTAAAAAGCACTGCCTTGATTTCCTTGTCTGTCTCTCTTTGCTTTAAGATTGCACCTGACAGATAGAAAGCTGATACCAAATTATCGTGTGTCATCTCAGTTACTTGTTCAAAATGTTTCCTTTCCAAACATCTCCTGTTACACCGAAAAAACACTGTGTGGTTGCTGTAATTGGCACCACAAAAACATTGTAGCACAGAAAAAATACTTCTGCAGAGAAATGAAAAATTTCTCCAAATTCAGAAATGTAGAGACGACATCTCTCACTGAGAAGGGAAAGAAACACACATCTGGGAGGTCAATATAGCACCATAGGACTTTGAGAATCAATTTTTAAATTTTGTTTAGGCTTTAAGTTCTATGCAACCTTTTTTGTCTGTTATAATCTCCGTCCTCCCAGTGTAAGCTGGCGGCAGTGCCCTCTTCTTGCTGCCCAGGAAAGGTAAGTTAGTGTGCCTGTGTGTGTGTGTGTAAGTTAGTGTGCACAACTGGACACAGGCTCAACATCGAGCTGGCCAGACACCAAGCAGCAGTTCTGCAGAAGCCACATGGCTCCATCAGCTTAGTGCTGTCCCAGGGCTAAGAAACTCTGACAAGATTCAAACTACACTAGAGCGCTAGAATATGGCAGTAGTCATACATATGACAACATAAATTATGGGATGGCGCTGACTGGCAGAAGTGTGAGCAGAGGAGCCGTGTTGTCCTATGCCCACCGCAGTTTGTACAGAGCAACCTGGAAAGTACTGCTGGAGTGAGAAATGTAAATATCTACAACCTTCCCTTAATGGGACCATGAGGACTAGTATACCCCTTTGCACAGGTCTCCTTAAGACCCTGCTTCTGTGAGGCTTTTTGAGGCATCAGTATTGCTGGTCTGGTCTTTTTATGCCTGGCTTGTATCTCTGCTTATCTCTGTCTATCTATCTCTCTTATATCCTCGGATGCCTGGGAAAGTTTCCTGTCTTCTGTCATACTAGATTGCTGTTTGCACTTTTACAAGACAATTGAAGGATGAATCTGGAAATTAATCCTTCCCATGTTCCTTTGGGTAGTTAATTCACAAGGATATAATTTTGGAGTAGATCTTGTTTATTAGCTGATCAAGCTTCACAGCGAAACTTGTTGGACTTTTTTTTGCTCCCACTAGGTTGCATAAATGCTGCCTCAGGATTTAATCCCCTGACAGTTAGGTATTTTATTTTCCAAGATAAATTTATCCCTCATCAGTTTTTCCCATTTTGAGAACGAGCTCCTGACAGATTTTGGATTACTTTAGTCCACAAGGTCACAAACTGTTCATACATCTTCTTGCTGTTTCACTCTCTATCGTTGGTCTTTTTGGTGTAATCTCCAGATTCCACATTCTCCCATTTTTTTGTACTAAGGTCATGCATGATGGTATTTAACAAAATTGTTTACAAGACTGATCCCTAGGTCCCTGAGGTCTCACTCAGGAGCAGTGATGACAGCTTATATCCCAATATTATACACGCGAAGTTACAGAGTGTCACTTTGCATTTACCTACATTTCAAGTATACTTAATTTCATCTGCTATTTTTTTGCCAGTCACTCACTTTCACAAGAGTCTTTGCCATTTCTTCACAGTATTCACGCACCATCTTTACAATTGTGAGAAACTTGGCATCATCGGCAAACTTTGTTTGCAGTTGTCATCTCTGTTTTCACCCTCTTTTTCAGCTGAATAGCCAAAAGATTGAAGCACAAATCTCTGTAGGTATCCAATAGTGTCTTGCCTCTACAACAAGGACATAGTGTTCTTTGTTGCTTATCTTTTAATCAATTATTTACCTCTTTAAAGACCTATACTTTCTTCCAGGGGTTGCTTGGCTTCTGTAAGAGCCTTTGAAACAGAGTTTTGCTACTGCATTCTTGAAATCCAAGTATAATGTATCAACCAAATCTCCCTCATCAGCTTCACTATTAAACCCTCCAAAGAGCTTCAGCTGTGAGGCAAGAACTAATACTTTCCTTTCAGCCTAATTCTTCTTCTTTCATCCAAAGCTCGTGTTCTCTCTCCTTTATATTGTTCCTTAGAAACTATTACAGAGATTTTTTTTTTAAAAAAACCCCACTGTTCATCTAACAGTCAACCTAAATTTAAAAGAGATATTAAATAGAAGCTTAACACATGCCAAAAGTAAAAAGTAAAAAAAGAATTTTACTTGATTTTTGATAATATTTTGTGTCTTTTAAAATAATCTTTTTGATGTAAAAATATCAATATTACTTCACTAGTTCAGAAAAAAAACCAGCTCCTGTGATTTACAATGAAACCAAACTAACTTTCATACTATATCACATTTTTCAATAGGAACAAATATAGAAGAAAAACAGTCATGATAGGTATTCCTGTTTTTTGCAAAAAGGGTATTAAATTGTGTATAGCTTCAAATGAATAAAGTAAGTTCTTTCTTCAAATAACATTCTTTCTCCATCTTACATATTCCCTATCATCGTGCTGACAGCAGTTGTATCCTCTTCCTCTATATATAAATTCTTGTGCCTTGGGACTTATGTACAAAGTCATACTGTCTTCTCTGTGTCTTAATTTTCTTTTAATGGAAACTATTAACTCTTAAATGCACTACACCATTAGCACATAAGACCTGCTGCAGAGTTTGTGACTGAGTATTTCAGTATTCTGTTGTGTCTTATCCCCTCATTTTTCGGAGATATCCAATACGCCTTGTTCCTTCTAAGCTGTTTTGTATTTTAGTTTGTCCTGGTTAGTTTCTAAATATCCTGAGTTAGCATATTGTCATTTATAGCTTTTATTCTAAACA
Organism: Callaeas wilsoni; assembly: GCA_013398955.1. Taxonomy (NCBI): domain Eukaryota; kingdom Metazoa; phylum Chordata; class Aves; order Passeriformes; family Callaeidae; genus Callaeas; species Callaeas wilsoni. Next base: position 185,984 of record VWPU01014367.1, on the reverse strand, counting down.
ATAACATCTCCAGCAACAGTGAACAGAACCTGGCATATTTTGAGGGATGCTTCAACAAAGGCAAGGCAGCTTATTTACTCACGGTATTTATTCAGTGATTTGCATGATGATGTCCATTGCACTTTTGCAGGGCTGGAAAACGAGAGGAAGGAGGGGTAGGCTTGATGTGGATATACCTCTTAACTGGTTCACTCTCTGTTTAGCTCCAGGACTAAATCATATCCACATCACATGTACAGTGATTTGTTCCTGTGCCCTAATCTAGAGCCAAACTATTTTCCTGATAAGGAAAATTGTTTGTGGAAGACAAAATGGTTTACTTCAGGCTTTGAATTTTAGGGAAAGTATATACATTCATTTGGTGTGAACTGTTTGGCCAGGAGTGATCCCTTGATGAAGGTCACAAAGGTTATATTACCAAGAAATAATCCTCTTTATACTTGCCATATTCTGGTGTATAAAACTATATATGGCATCAAGAAGTGGAGAATATAAAATTCAACATTTAATTAATCTGTCCTGTTTACAGTCATTTGTAGTCTATATTCCACTGGAAGAAAAATAATTGTGATGCCAAGTTTAGATTTTTTTATAGAATCATTGAATGTATCATGAATCACACCTTCTGCTAGACCAGGTTTCTCAGGGCCCTATCCTGCCTGGCCTTGAACACTTCCAGGGATGAGGCATCCACATTCCTGGGCAACCTGTTCCATTGCCTCACCAACCTGGCAGTAAAGAATTTCTTCTTAGTATCGAATTTAAATCTACCCTCTTTCATTTTAAAGCCCTTCTCGCTTGTCCTACCCCTACATGCCCTTGTGAAAAGTCCCACTCTTACCTTCTTCTAGCCCCCTTTAGGTACTTCTAGCCTCAAGGTCGTCCTGGAGCCTTCTCTTCTCCAGGCTGAACAAGCCCAACCCTCTCAGCCTGCCTTCACAGGAGAAGCGTTTCAGCCCTTGGATCTTCTTCCTCTCCTCCACTGGCCAGTAAAACCATAGGCCTCCTCTTGTTTATTCCCCATGCTGCTGTGCGCTTGCATGCAGACATCAACATTGGATCCCCAGTGAAGATAAGTTATTGGATGGTGTGCCTGGAATTCCTTCGTTCTGCTCTTAAAGTGCTCTCCTGCTGACCTGTGATCCCTCTCCAGGCTCTGGGCAGCTATTGCTGGCACTGGCATCAACCTGGTAGGAGCGGGGTGGATTGAGGTTCCTCAAGCAACTTTATTTTAAAGCACTATAGCATCAAGCTAAATGCCTTCTCAGCTGGAGAGAAGTGCACAGAGAGTTAGTAACTGCAGTTTCTTAGAATAAAAAGCAAGGACTACAGGAAGAAAAGGAAACAAAGTATTTTGTTTAGTCGAAACACTGATATTTCACTTCTTTTGAATCTCATAAAAAGTATCACATTTTGTAACTTGCATACTTTTTCTCCTCAGTGACCAAAACACCTTAAAGAATTTTCTGTATAATGCTAAGCCAAAAAAACACATTAGCTTTGCATTTAGAATATTTTATACATAGAAAGTAAAGGATTATCGCAAAATCTTTCAACACATAGACAGGTTGTTTGAGGTTTATCAGCTTTACTACAGCAGATAGGTTCTCTTCTTCATATACAATTTGTAAAGATTTTGCAAGACTCTGTACACACTGAAAAAAGTAAATAATATCATCTGCAGATGTAAGTAAAATATATGGATTTTTAAAAATTTTATTTACCATTTGTGGGCTTAAATGAAAATTTATGTTAGTTTTGCTATAGTCAACAGACAACAGATACTCAGATAAAAAGTCTTAGAGGTCCATTTGTCTCTAGTTGGTTTTATGACTCGTCTCAGTGCAAATCCTGTTTTAATAAAATCTTTTGTCATTTTAATAACTATGGAAAAACAGACAAGAGTGGATCTCTGTCTAATGATCATGTTGCCCATAAGAAAACTGTGGTCTTTGGGGTGTTGTTAAAGGGAATCTATTAAAACTCTATTTCTATGATGAGAGGAGCATGCAGTACCTTAAACCCACACAGACCCACAGTGGCTTCAGTGAAGTTTGATACAGGTACAAGATTTCACTCATCTAGCTTCTCCTTTTTTTTTCACATCTGGGATCTCAGCTTCAAAGTTTGCTTATTTTGTTTTTGACATTCAGGATGTCAAAACCAGCTCTGTAATGCTGAGCATTAGCAACACAGAATCTAGCTGGGAATCTACCAAGTAGCATTTTCAGATGACTGGTTATGAAGACCCTCTTTTGCCGCTAAATCATAAGGAATCCACTATCCATTATTTTACAGGATATCTTTATTCTGTGAAACATCATTGGTGATATGGAACATAACCTAAATAAATAGTCCAATATTTTATGTTTCTCTTTTTCTTCCCAGTCCTATTTTGCCTTATTGTTTGAGTTGTCAAAAGTCCTAACAGTAGTCCTTCACCTAGCCACAGGTGGTGAAATAAATCTCTCTAGACTCTGGCACTTAAAAAATTACCTGTCATGGTTCATCCAGCCACGTTAGATCTGCCTTGTAAAGAGTGGAAAGAACGACCACACATTGAGGATGAGTGTTGAAGTCAAGTGAGACAAATTTCTATTGGTAGCACACACTCCTCTTAGGTGCCTAACCTCGAATTAGATTTTTAATTGTTTGGTTAGGTAAAAAGACTGTGTCCAATAGATAAGGTTTCCAGAGACAAGCTATGTATTTAATTAGTATGCACACTATATTCTTTTTTTTCTAAAACCTGGCCATGATTTATTATTGAGTTGAGCTTCATTATGTTTATTATTAAATGTGAATATAAGTAATTTCCATGTGTACAGATTTATTTTTTCATCAATTCATAATGAGAAGTTTCCTGTTATCACTGTTGTTAACTTTATTGAGTTAACATTGATGGATCTAATGATGACTCCCTAAACAGGTAGGAAACATTTACAAGGCTGGCTGCAAAGTTCACTGGAAGGATTAGGAACAAAAATATGCAAAAATCTCACACTGCATAGACTTCAAAGAGAGGCATTTTCTTCTTCTTTTAACCTAATAGTCCTGAATTTGAAGCCCCCGAAAGATGGCTCCCATGCAGTCCTTTATTTACTTGTTAAATTCTACCATCTTCAGTTAACTCTAGTTTTCATCTAAAATGCCATGATGTTTTATGAACAAATGATATTTAAATATGTATCTTTGGATTAGGGACTAAATTAGACAAAATATCAGAGAGTACAATAATAAATATAGGTAGGAGGACTAGACCTGTACAATTTATGGGGATAAAGCAAATTTTCATGGTTTTGTCTAGCTCCTGTGCCCAAAGTTCAACAAATAATAGAAGCATGGGTTTAGTTTCTATTGAATTAAATGAAATTTCTTAAATTCAAAAAGGCTGTAGATTTGCAAGTACTTTGATTTTACTGGCATTTGCTGGCTTTCAAATACATGCATCCTAATACAAAAGGAAAAAAAAAGAAATAGCAACCCATCTCTTGTTTTCTTTGATTGCACAGACAGTATGCTAATGTGGGTACACAGCGTGACCTGAGTTAATGGAGACATATACTTTCCTATTACCAAACACTGGACTAGTGCAAATGTATATACGCATATCAACATTACAGAGGCATCTTGTATTTTATTTTGTGTGCAGACATTTCTATCAGCTCAGACTTACCTAGGGCTTTCGGACAGTTAATAATCTAGGGGTACCATTACAAATCCAGTCGTCTTTTTGGATCATTGAAAATCTCGTATCATTATTGAATTGTAACAGGTTTGCTATCTACAGGCTTTGTAGAAACAAAAATAATGGTGATTTTCAAGAAAATACAATATACAGAGCACAGTTCAGAATCTTTTGTTAAGATTTCAATAATAGTCTTAATTTATAGAGAAAATCTCCCTTCTTATAGAATTATCTTTCAAACCACTGCAGAATGTAAAGGTGCCTATTGTTTCCACCTCTAGGACAGTTGATGATTCCTCCTGTTATCCTCAGGTAGCTGAATATGTCAGTATTAAAGCTCTTCTGAATTGCCAGGGTAAGGAAAAGAAACCAGTCAATATTTGCTTCGTATAAACTGTGACTTGATTGCACTGGATGTAGAACAGAAGGAATTCTTGTAATTTTAGGGGAAATGGAACTGCTAAATAACACCTCAACCAAAGAAGTGTTCAGTAACTGAAAAAAGGTATTTTTAGCCTAGAGAAATGTGTAGTTTGCGTTGCTCCATTATCACACTTCCTTGCTTGCTTATTTTCTTACTTTCTTGGCTTTGTCTTCATATTAGCTATTTTTTACTGGGTTTTGATACACTTATTTATTTTAGCACCTCCGCACAGCATAGGTGTAATACACCTGTGATGCTTCACCTGTGCATCTGAGCCTATTTTGCTGTATAACTGTAGTGACTCCAAGGAAATCAATGAGAAAGTGGTTATAGTGAGATTACATTCCGGTCTGCTCAATTCAGTTCAAGAGTGGTGCACAAGTGAAGGTTCATTGCATCAAATTTTAGATGTCTGAAAGTTTTTTGTCTAATCTTCTCCTGCAGAGAATGGAGAGAAAGGTAAATACAAGGAACAGTTCACATCATCCTGAGCCACAAGATAGGAGTCTCCCTCTGGAGGTACCTCTTTCTAACCTCTGCCTTTAAAGTGAGATGAGGTGATTAGTTTTCACTTAAATAAAGTCACATGATAAGTCTATAAATGCCTGAAAATGTATGAACATTGATGTAACACTGGCATGTTGAAAATACTTAAAATTATGAATTGGCATAGACCCTTATTAAACTTACCTAGATACACTAAACTTCCTTTGGGGTTTGGCTGTAAGTCAGCTACAACTAGCAGATTGTGAATGAAATGAACAGCTGTGCCTTCATAACATAAATCTCTTAGACAGGGGAAATCATTCAATCAAGTTAGTGAGAAAATTAGCACCTTTACGTTTCATTTTCACTCTTGTGTCTCAAAGGAGTTTCATTAACACTGACAGAACTGATGATACTAGATTTTCAGACTAGAGACTTGCCACAGTTGATCTGTGATATCATGGATGTGCTCCAGACTTAGTAGCTATTGATAACTGAATCTGGTCTAATATTAAATCCCTTATTCCAGATTTTCTTTAGATTGTACAGCTGTGATTGATTTAGATAGTATATTGCTGCCTACCTTGTTTACGTGACCAATAGAAAAAGAATGGAGAAATCCTTTTCTGCCTCTAGCAATTAATCAACAAACTTCCAAGTCTGCTGTCTTGCTATGTGACTCGGAGGGTGGAGGATACAAGGCATGGTTTCCTTCTTGCAGTACACTGTGCATGCAGTTTCAGCCAGAAGCAGAGGTGGGTGCTTTCCTGTGAGGCAGAGCACCCTTCACAGACACACAGGCAGAGTCTCTCTGTGATCTGTTGCAAACAGGTAACAGTGTTAGTAGTAGCATAGTAGTTGCTGATATTATTCCAACCAGTGCTTATAGAGTCAATAAAACTGTGACTCTTAGGTGTTTCAATTATCTGAGAACATTCCGTTTGCAAATCAGGTATCTATAGGCTATAAACTACACATGTACATATTAGGGCATGATTTTACACTAGAAAACATTAAATTGAATTTTTCCTATGTCTTTTAAAGTGTAAAATGAAATTAATTTAACATGTGTAGTAATAAGCTTGTCTACTTTAGGCAAAGCATGTACTTTTAAAATGCTCTTTCTAATGTTCTTTTTCCCACCCAAAGGTCATTCCTTTCATTAGATGATTAAGAGTCTGTAATGGTAGTAGCCTAAAATACCCTATTGGAAAAACCTAGTTATCTAAGAAGTGGATTCATAGATGAACAGAAAGATGAAAAATACTACTCAACTTCATCACTAAAACCATGAACATTCCCAACAGTTCTACAGTTCAGGATTGTGTGCCCTAGAGCAAAACTAGCTATGTGTTTGCAATATAGTAATTTTTTCTTACTAGCAAAAACATTCCGATATATCAAAAAATTGCAGTGTATTATGTGATACTTCCAGCAAGCTGCTCATATATTTTGGCTGCAGCAATGGTCCATATGTTTGACATCCTTTATGTAATCCAGGAATACATCATTAATTGTTATTTCATGCCAGGGCGATTGGCAATCTCTGTGGACAATGACAACTACTGCCTTCTAAATTTCTTTGACAAGCTATGGGGAAATTTTTATCTTTCTTTATGATCCAAAACAATGTATAGGGTTCACAGAGTGTGACGTACTTGTGCTTTAAAATTGAAGCATCTTGGTTGAGGGTGAAAAAAACTGCTTCATAGGAAGCCACAGTAAGCATACAGAAGTATGTCTCTTTAGAATCTGAGAATTATTTCCTGTGACAAGTGGAACTGCTATTAATATAAAATTCAGTTCTCATTTATTAATTTGCAATATCCTCCAGGGGACTTTTTTGTTAATAATCACTATCATTCCTCAAAAAACAAAATGAAATGCTTTGTTTTCCCTGGTCCTTAGTTTTCTCATACACTTTAAAACACTTAACCCTGACAAGGACTTGATACTATTACATGTGTAAGAAAAAAATCAAACCTCTCACACTACTGGAGTCTGGTTGTTGATATATATCAAAGCCCACAGCACCAAGGATTTTCTGAAGCCTGTGAAAAAATGGGTTTTTTTCCTTTTCCTTTCTTTCTTGTACATCTCAAATCCTTCAAAATGTTGAATAAAACTGTAAGTCTGTGAGAAATGAGCACACTTGATGCAAATTGAACTTCAGACAGAAGGTTGGGATCTAGGGGGTTGAGGGCAGCCAGGTTTAGGCTTATGAATGTGTTTCTCTTAGCCCCAAATTATTTGCTTTTTTTTTAAAGCTTAAAACATTCATACTCGCTTGATATCTACAGCAGAGGTAATGACTTTAAGTATGCCAATTTGAACCAACTGAAGATTTGTCCCTCTGTTTCCAAACTTGTTTTCCAGCTGTCATATTGGTCTGCAGCATGCAGTTCACAGTCTTCTCACTACTTCTCTTGTTCAAAATATAAATGTCTACTTCATTTCATGAACAAAAGTTGCCTTTTAAATAGAAAAATAATGTTAGGCACACAGTCTTAGCATGACTGTAAGGATGTACCAATTCAGTGCTAATTATTGGAATGCAGATGCTTGTTCTGTCTATCTCCGCAGTTGCATGCCTGAAAGTGCCATATGATTCCCAAGCAGGTTCATTAATTTATTAGCCTGATAAGTTAACATGAAAAGCAAAGAAAACAAACTACTTTAGGTTTATTTATTGAATTAAGTCCAGAAAATGCATCTCTGCTCTTTTATTGAGTGGCTGTGGGCTGAAATGTGACATACCTTTGGGAAAAACAAATCAAGGATTATTTAAGTGGTTGTTTACTTCAGAAATGCAAAACATGCTGTTTGGGAAGCTGAATCATTAAAACAATTGCAGTGGGGGACAGTGCTTCTCACACTGAGATCAAAAGCTTTGCACAGATTGTGTAATCTGTTTATACCATATATTCCAACAAGTTATCAGATCATCAAGGTACAGAACTTGAATTCCATGTAAATTTCTGGTCAGACTGACCCACAGCTAGACACTTCATCATCTTTTCCAAAGAGATACTATTTTAAATGAACTGTAATATTATACACTTTTAGTTATAGTCCTGTCTTTCCTGGAAATGGGTGTATATGAGGGGTGTTGACTGGGAGTGGTGATGTTTGCTCACAAGATTTAGTTTTATTCTGAAGGGATTAATTTTGTATTCTGTCTTGAGGATGGGTGAGCATTCCACATCTTTCCAGTGTGGAAGAGTGATTCAAAGCTCCTTCTTTCAGCACAATTGCCTGCCTAGCTGATAGCTCCACCACCCCTGAGGATTGGGTCTTTTCTCACAGTGATAAATTATTATCCTCAAAGTAATCTGGACCTAGGGCTTTAAAGATTAGGATTAGAACAACAAATATGATTCACCATTCACTCAAGAGCCAACGTAGTGTTCACAGCACTGAAATGATGTACCAAAATTGACTTATTTTGCTTAGCAAGCAGAGTGACAAGTTTTGATCAGCTGCCAATTGAAGGCTATCATTGGCATGGCCAGCGCAGAATATGATAGCTGTGGAGCCTGGAAGCCATGAATATGTACAATGCTATTGCCAAGTCAGCATCTGAGAGGATGTTCATAGGAACAGCCTGCTGGCTCATCGTGGATAGGAGAATTTATTTCTGACAGATTTCGTACTTGGGAGGATTTCAGCTAACCCTGAGGCTGTGAAGTCTCTTGACAGTCAGAAAACAGACCCCTTGTTTGAGAATGCTGTCATGGCTTTGGCTGGTTCTTCAAAATGTTACCCTTTTCCTTCTAACCTTATTTCTGTCTTATTCAGATTTAGTTTCAGCCAGCTGAATTCCAATTCAGAAGCTGATCTCCTGTAGGCACTGAGGCAGATGGGAAGCAGTGCTGTTAGGGTATGATGTGAAAGATGGTTTGAACTGAGAGTCAGTAACACACTGTTCAATGCAGTGTTTCAAAAATATCTCCTGGTAGTTTTACACGTATGGCTACCAGATTAAAACAGAAGAATGGAGAAGTTCACCAGCAAGGGGCCCAGATACGAGGTACTGTTACCAGTCACAAATGTTTTGAGTCATTCACAGTAGATTGACTTGATCTGGCTTCGTGCAGTGTGCTCATTGCTGTGTGATGCTGCATGTGATGGTTAGTACAGCAAATGTGGCTGCGAGATCAGCAGCAAAAGCATGGGAATATTATCACAGCCTGGGACTAATGTAAATATGAAAAATCAAAGCAGAAAAATTTTCTCATGCTTTCTCTTTCTTAAATACGGTTTGAACCTCATTAGGAAATCATATGATGGCATTTTTATGTGAAATTAGTTAATTGCCCTTTATCACAGTTTCCTCTGGGAGGTGGATTGCAACAAAGGGAAAATATAATAATCACATACAAAAAAAGCTGTTCTGCCATATGTTTATTTTTACAAATCTGTATATTACCAATTTCTGTATGAGGGAAAAACTATTAAAACTATTTAAGATTTCTATTTCTTCCTCTATTTGCATTTCAAATAAATATGGAATTATCTGAGATGTAACATTGACAATAATATAGTAAAATGACCAAATGAACAAGAAAGGATGTCTTAAAGTACCAAATTTATTTATAGATTGTCAATTTTCAGTCCTTGCAGACCTACAAGTCAAGAATAAATTGAATGGGATAGAATTTTGTAAATATGTGAAGTAAAGAAATTGCTTCCTGTAAGTGCTAGTCTCTTCATTTCTGTATCTAGAACAATCGCTGAGGAACTGTTTATTTGAAAAAACAAAGAACAAGCAATGTTACAGCTGTGTAGTGTATGCTCTTCCACAGGAAAAAAAAAAGGAATTTTAGAGGTATGTATGCAGAAAATGTTTAGCCCTTTTCTCAGAAAAAGAGATTTAAGTCTCTCTGTGATGGAAGGGACCAAGTCAGATCCATCCAGAGATGAGGAATCCTATCATGTCATAGACCCAGTATGGTCTCACCTGGATGTATGTTGTTTTTATCTGATGATGATGAAAGGTAGCTATTTAGCAGAGCTGCTTATGAAATCCTACAGAGAAAATTGAAGTAAATCTCTCATTGCACATCATTCAAGCAGTGGTCTGTTCTAAAGAACAGTGGGGTAACATCTGAAATAGGTGGGGATAATAAGAAGTAAATTTACTACGAGCTCAGAAAACTTCTCTGAACTCTATCCTCAGTTCCAAAGACTTGAGTAAAGACCTTTGGAAAAAGAAAAGAATCTGCTAATCTGTAAAGCAGAGATGGGCTAGAATTTTCTTATGCATCCCTGAGACATGCCAATAAACTCTTCCCAGTCTTGTGTTCCCCTCCTAAACTTTGTCACTAAAAAACCTTTCATCAGCTATGGTACAAATCTGTGAGCTATGCACTCCTCTCTCTTCACCTACTGAGTCCAAATAATTTCAGGCTTTTTGGTTTTGCTTCTGCTTTTTTGTCCAGTGGGTCTAGGTGAAAGGACAGTGAGCCCTGTGGAAAAGCTGCTTTCTCTATCTAAATCACATTCTTCAAAAACTAGATTAATGTCTGTTAGAAAAGCTGTATAGTTTAAAAAAATATTTTAAAAGGATGGAAAAAACCCTGCGTGTCCAATACAACAGATCATTGCTTGTCTGTGCACTGAACAGGCACACATCACAGAAATCACAGTAGGACTTCATACTGTTAGCAAGGAAGGAATTTCTCAGGTTAGTAATTGAGAGCAAAAGTTACCTCACCAAAGCATTGGAAGGGCAAGACAGGCTCACAGAATGAGAATGGATTCCAGGGTTAACAGACGTACCCTCACAAGACAGAAATACTTACAGACTAAAAACTAAGGAGAGTAAATCTTTGGAGATCTGAGGACAATTCTGGAAATTTGTCAACCCTTGAAATAGGTCATGTATGTAAGCACAAAAGATTAATAAATTCTAACCTAGGCCTCTCCCTCTCCTTTTTGCCCTCTGACATCAAGTTTTGGCTCCTAAGCAGAGAAAAAAGGAAGAAAGGTAGTTTCAGTGGTTCATTTCCAGTAAAAATAGGAAAAAGTAAATAGCAATTTCAATAGTGCTTCAGTATAGAGATATTACTTCTTGTTTTGTTATTAAAAAATGTCCTCTTGTTCCTGTTTCATATTTATTATCAGTCTGATTTACTTTTTCTGTATTTGGTAGAATCATATTTATTAGGATTTGGTATTAAGAAATAATTTAAGGGTATGTATGGTTTGTAAAACAATGAATTTCATCACAATAAGCCATGTGTGGGGAAGAGTGTGTTGCAGAGTATCTGTAAAAGATGTTTGGAATCAGTCTTGGCTTTGTAAGGAGACATGTCAGATAATGATGGTCGCTATGGTGCCACATGAAGCAAATATTTCAACTACTTGCACCTGATTCCTGAACAGAACAGAATGCAAGTGGCATTGAAAAGCTGTGCAACACATTGAGTTGTATATTGTTGGTCCTGATATAGTTTCAAAAGATTTGGCCAAGATCCCATCCTTTTGATTTTAGTTTAGTTCCAGTAGTTCACTGGAATAGCCAGCTACTGAGGCATCCCAGAACAACCAAAAATCTAAATCAGTTATGTCTCTGGTATTGGTTTAGATGAATTCTATCTTTACAGCTTAACTCAGCATGGCAAAACAAGAGGGCTGTGTGGCTGAGGATACTCAAATAAAAGTTTTGTGGAAGATAAGTGGTGTACTAAGAAGAAAAGTGAGCTCCAGGAAATGGTTTAAGAAACAGTGGACACAAGCAGCAGTGCTATCACATCAGCAATGACTCCTAGTGGGAATATGCAGACAAGAATAATGAAGTCTTTTCATTTCCATAGATCTTCTGTAACCAGCTCAGAGTACAAGGCAACCAGACAAGTAATTCTTTTCATACTCTGTCAGAAGGCAGGGATACACACACTGTTATAAAGCATATTACATTCTCTTGGGAGTAACCATAGATTTCTGACAAAAAAAGATGTGCTTTTTATACATCACTCCTGGTGTGGAAACTGTCACTTTATAACTAGACACTTTAAAAAGACAGGACTGAAATGGAATGAAGGTGCTTATACCCAGAAATAACCTTCCAGCTGCTGCCTGATCTTTGTTTAATCCTAAACTCTATGTCTGCATTTGGCTTCGAAGTCTTCCTTGCCTGGATTAGTACATCTCTGTGAGGCCAAGTGCCCTGAATGCATAATACCAACAGGAGGCAGAAACTACATATTCTTCTAGGGTCTGATCTATACAGTTTCTTAACGGACTAAGCTCCTTTAGCAAGCAGACTTTAAAAAGACCACAGTAAAACTCCTTCCTATATTAGTCAACTGCTGTATTAGTCACTCAGAAGTGGAAAACTTGCATTTATTTGATTCTAAAACTTGAAAAAATTCAAACCGCTTGTTCCATAAGGCTGCCCTGCGCACTGAGCATTACTCTCTGATAGACGTGGGAAAGTGCAGATGGAATTAAAGGTGGAGGGAGACTTTTCCTATTGGAGCTGAGGTATTTTGCAGCAATGAATTTATGATTCATGTGGGAGAGAGTGCAGAAAAGGAGCTATGACTGTTCAACAGCTGCTTTTCCCACGAGTCTTTTTTTTAAATACTGGATAAATGTTTCTAATAAGCAGAAGAATATCTTAGCCTCTATGCCACAGATTCGAGTCATCTTTGGTCTTGTTCTTCCTTGCTAGTCCTCGGTTTAATTTAATGATAATGAATGTATCAGGTAAATGTATTTAAGGGGTTGCTATAAGTTTTCTTGTCTTACATTGTCCTTCAACTACAGGCTACAAGATAATTGTGACCAGTTCTGAGCTCCCCAGTACAAGAGAGACATGGAGCTTCTGGAATGGGTCCAGCAGAGAGCGGCAAAGATGATGGAGTGACCAGAACATCTCTCTTATGGGGAAAGACTGAGGAAGCTGGGCCTGTTCAGTCTTGAGAAGAGATGACTGGGACGGGACCTCATCAATGTCTACCAGTATCTGAAGGGAGGATGCCAAGAGGATGGATCAGGCTCTTCTCAGTGGCACCAAGCAGTAGGACAAGGGGAAAAGGGCAGAAACTGATGCACAGGAGCCTCCACCTGACTCTATGGAAGAATTTCTCTACTGTCCTGAGCACTGGAACACATTGCCCAGAGAGGTTGTGGAATATCCCTCACTGAAGTATTCAAGAACCAACTGGACACAATTCTGTACAATGTGCTCTAGGATGACCCTGCTTGAGGGAAAGCTGGACCAGATGACCACCTGTGGACACTTCCAATCTTACCCACTCTGTGATTCTAAACAGGACAGAAAAACAGGTAGCAAGAAGAAATGAACAAATATAGAGCAGGGAAAAATCCAACGTTCTTTTAGAACAGAGTGACATCTAGGATGCTGGTAGAATTTGGACTATTGAGATTTGTTGGCTAGGAACTCACCACAGAGAAAAAGATTGCACTAGATAGTCACAGTCATATAATAATTTAGGCTGAAAGGGACCTCTGGAGGACAATCTCCTACTGCTCAAAGCAAGGGTAACTTTGAAATTACACTGGGTTGTCCAGGCCTTGGCCAACTGAGTTCTGCATATTTCCAAGGACGATGGCTACATAGCCTCTCTGAGCAGCCCCTTCCAAGGCTTAAACACTCTCAGGATGAAGAGTCTTTTCCAGGTATGTAGTCTGAATTTTCTTCATTGTAACTTGCAACCATTACTTTTTATCCTGTCATTGCACCTTTGGCTCCATCCTCTCTATCACGGAGTCAAGCTCTGACTGTGTTGGCTGCATCTCCGTTAGTTACAATGGAAGCCTGGACAGCTAGCAGAGATCTAGACAGCTGTGCTGTAGACAGCTCAAGTGGAATTACTTTCAGATTAAAGCATGGTAACGTAGATGTCTACATGTAGAAGCTTAAATGTGAGCCAAATTTACAACTCCTTTTACAGACAATGGAGCCTTTGTCCAGTTACCTGCACACTACACGAGTGTCTAGTATAATTTAGGAGCCTTTAGTTGCTGCCTTACCTCCAACTGTCTCTCTAGAAAGGCATAATGGTCTAGTAAGTCCTGTGGCATTGGCCTGTGAAACTATATTCAGCAGCCTACCATATTTCACATGATACCAGATGCCTGTGTTAAGGCAGTTGAATCAGTCCTGAAGACATTGCAGTAAATGAATATAAAAGAACTATTCAAAAGAGCGTAAAACACAAACTGAAGGAATTCTGGAAAAAATTTGACTGCCACAGTTAGCTGAACTGAATCTTAGCAATTATGTCACAAATAACCAGATGACCATTCCTGAGATCTGCCAAAAAAAATTTCACATGCGCAAATATGCACGATGTATTTTTAAAGGTGTCAATCCCTTAGGAATAGAATATTTTACATCATAAAATTTTTTCCTTGCAGATATAATCATATAAGGAGCTTTTTACAGTTATTTTGATTTTTCAAGCGAATGCAGAAATCTTTTTTGTTCTATAATGACCTGTGTATTGACCAAAAATACAAAATTTATTACAGTTTTATCCATATATCCTCTGTACACTGAAGTAATTAACCTAAGAAGATCTTCTTACTGCCTTTGACTTAAGGTGCAGGATACTCACCTAGGATCATGGCCTGGAGGATTATCTTGGTATATTTACTCTATGGCATAAACTATTGAGAACTTCCCTGTCTCCATGAGATGACTTTTTTTGTCATTGCCCTGTGTTCTTTAGCATGCACCCTCCTTTCAAGACCATTTTCTCATTTTGAACCCAAACGGGCTTTACATAGTTCTAGCTTCAGTGCAAATTCCACATACAGGCACAATATTTTCCGTGCTCATGCTGTAAAAGCTATAGCCTTCTTCCCTGGATCAGAATATTGACTCCAAATTTTAAGGTGAAATGAGGTGAAATGTGTAATATTCAATTCATATCATATTCTGTGTTAGTGGGGATAACTTTTTTCTAGCCATGATAGATCTCGTGCTTCAATGATTTATTTTCTTCCAAATGTGTTTTTTCTTAAAACCACACTTTTACCATTGCTTCTGAAAATACATTGGCTTGTACACCCATATCCAACTTGAAATTATTATCTGTCCTATTTGTTTTCCATGAGGGTATACTCATGCAAGACGATGTTGCCCATTCCTCCTCCAAAGCATTCTGCCTTACTGGAATTGATACTGTCACTCCTTGCACATGCAGTCCATCTTGTACCAGTGCCTGCAAATTACTACTGGGAAGCATAACCCTTTGGAGTTTTTTTCTGGAAATCATTGTGATGTCCCATTTTTGCAGACTGTCACTTGAGTTGTGTCATATGATACTCTGCAGCAAATGTCTTTAATTTTACCATATTGGGTATATTTGCGCCCATAGCTTCAAATCCCTGATTAAATAAGCTTAACTCTATGACATTTTCTCTTAGCAAAATCTTGAAAAAACTTTATTTTTAGGTAGTATTCATGTATCTAGATTTTTTTTCCCTTTCTTCATTTTCTTTCCCCCTGTGGTTTGGTCTCAGACCAAGAGCTGAAAAAATTCCAAATAGATATTTTTATTGTTGGATAAAAATCTTTTTTCAGTGACTTCAGTGTGATTTTTACCTTCTTTTCGTACATTTTAGCTTCATCTATACTGTCAGCTTAATTCACTTTTGGGCTTTCTGAGGAGCTGTGTTTTGGCAGTGAAGAAGATATGAAATTTTATTAACTGTTAAACACTAAAACTGAAGTATAACTTTAAAAGTGACCCTAAGGAATGTAGCTCAAATGCCCAGCTTTCTGATATCTGTGTTACAGTGAAAAAAATCCCATTGTAGATGTCTTGTCCAAAATAGTTAGCCAGTGTTCTTTCATAGTGAGAAGAGAGTGCTCAGACTCTGTATAAGAGGATTTAGTTTACCTATGTTGGACCTTATTTTAGGATGACTGTAATGACTGTCTGATGTTGAATACAACCTATGTCCTCAGAAGTAAAGCCAAAATATAGGTAGATATCAAAGTGCCAAAGAAATTTATCTCCTTTATCTTGCCAGTGTTGGTTTGGTACATCACTGCATAGGGTAAGAACATTAAAATGTAAGTACTAGAACCACTACCAAGTGCTGTACAGGATAGGCTTGCTCCACACAACACTGTATGGTGTAGATGTTAACTTAGTGCTCTCATAACTAAGTAGTAAGACTGAGAAGTCTGTGACACAATTGAACAAGAACTTGTCTTCATTCATAATTCTGTATCTGTTGTCTGTAGGTAGAATTCTCTAGCCCAATGCCTGTAGCATGATTGTAATTAGGAGGGTGTATTGTCAGAGCTCTGAATACTCTTACTCAAAATAAAGTGCAGCAAACCAACCAATCTCAACATATTTGAAAAATACAAAGCAACTCTTTTAGTATTTCTAACCAGTACTCTGGGAATAGGAAGAGTGGCAGAGGGTTTCTACAAAAAAGGATAGAAAATGGCTTTAACTGAAAAAAAAAAAAAAAAAGTTTAGAAAATATAGATTCTTTGTATTTTTATTTGTATTCCACATTTTTCGCAGCTTTTGCTATACCTGTTTTGAGCATCTGACTTTTTGAGTATGAATTAAATTAAGCATTAGAAGATCCAACTTTCTCAGTGGCATCTGTGACTCCAGACTTATTGACTTCATACTTACAGCATTCCTCTTGGTTTGAAACTGAAAAGAGAAAAGAAAAAGGAGTTAGAACAGATCTGAATATCGCAAAGTGTGTGCATGGGATATCCAAGTCTTAATAAATATATCCGTTTTGGCACCCCCATGTTAAATGACTTGAGAAAAAAATCTGAAATAGAAGTTGTACACTGTTATACTATTATGATCCATATAAAGCTTCAGTGTTCTAAATTGGTAAAATATTCTTTTGGAGATGTCATTGCTCATTTGGAGGTGATCCACCTGTCTTATTCATACAAGGAACAGCTGTTCAGCAAAAGCCATAAGCTTTCTGAAACACAGGAAATGTTAGCTAATCTGAGAATATTTATCAATTAGCTAATAATGCAGTCAGTACTCAGAGTTTTGTACTATTCTGATCTCTTAAAAAGCAGTCCAAGAGCATCTTGGAAAAATAATGTTTGTCTGTTTGCATTCTTGTTTAATTATCAAGTTCACTTGCAGAGCAACAAAATTAACCATCAAAATGAGAAAATATAACAATGTGCCTGAGCTGAAGATCTGCCAACAAATTTCTAGCAAATCTCAAGCAGAATTCCAATGGCCGAAGTCTGTTTCATGAGGAAAGTCACACTTCAAAATTAGTTTTCTCTGAGAAACCTTGACCACAAATGTGTTATACAATCAATATTGTGTGAAATTAGCACAGTGTAGTACTGTTGTTCTTTGAACCCCCTTCCAAGCAAAACTACGTAGTTTAATAATTCTTTTAAACAAAAAAAAAAAAAAAAAAAATCCTGATTTAACAGTCATTTGGTTAGAAATGCTGGAATAATCTGGTTTGGCTAACTCTACATAAAAGGACTGGGTTTCTATTACCTTGCTGTTTCTTTTCATTCACTAAATCAAGATATCAATCTAAGTAACACTGAGTAGCTGAAAAACATCTCAGGCTGTGGCCTGGAATGGAGAATGTACAGGGAGGAAAACAACATGAAATTACAGTGCAGCTTTCTGTATATCAAATATTTTGCTGCTGGGAAGAAAAGTGACCAAATATAGTATGTTGATCCTAAAACTTAGCCAATTTGCCTCTGCCGATTCCCTAATAGACTAGTGCAATACATTGTTTACAGAGCAAACGCTAGAATGCACAAATAAGAATTGTACTCTGTCAGAAAATTAATTATAGAATAGTGAGTAATGGACCTCTTTAAGTTATAAAAGATCAAGAGCAAAAAAAAAAAGAGATATTTTAAACCACTTCTTACAAAAATTAATGTGCAATTCCTGTCATGTTTACCTTTCTTTTAAAAAACAGGGTAATTAGTACATGGAGTCATCATATAAACCAACTGAGGACAACATATAAACCAAATCCCTGCATGGGCCATTTGCTTTAGAGTTGGACTTGATGATCCTTCTGGGTCCCTTCCAATTCAGACTATTCTGTGAATCTGTGAAAAGTTCTTCAAATAGGTTATTTTCCTTGGCTGCATTGCCATAATTTGTATTAGTGACAGAGGTATATTAAAGAACTCATTAACTAAATAACATTCTTTTAAACCCAGTAAATTTAAAAGAGGTTCAGGTATTTATAAAAACATAAAAACCAGTGATCAATATGGATACGATCAAAGACTTTGGGATTGATAATTGATAAGTTTGTTCATGTCTATAAAGCCTATATGAAGCTGGTTTCCAGGGCTGCTTGCTTCACTGCCAGATATGTGTTCCCAGCAGCATCTCTGAAAATAATTGTAAGGAAATGTGATAGTCATCAGCACAGCCAGAATCCCTGGGCACTTAAGAAAATGTTTGCATTTGGACTTACTCAGCCTGGTAAATATCAAGTAGCTTAACTGAGGTCAGTGAAATAGTTTATAAACTGCAAATACCTGCAACTGTTGTCTTTAACTTTGCTGGCACTTTGGTTTGCTGTATTAATAATTATTTTCAGAGACCTTTACTTCACTGTGTTTAGTCATTGCTTTTCATGCATTAGTTTATTATAACACACACCTTAGTATATGTTTTCAGGACTTCAGCAGAGGATAATAATGCATTATAAGAACTCATGGAACAGAAATAAAGCCATAAAAAGAGCCTATGTTTGAGCAGCTAAATCCAGAGTTACGACAAGACCACCTTTGTTCATCCCTACATGGATCCTTGACCAATGCAAGCATTATTGAACATCCTATCTTTTTTATATTTTACTCAGGAGTGATTGAAAATTAGCCATGTGGAAATATTTTGCTATTTTATGTGTTAATAGATAAAATGTGTGTTAGATATGTGTTAATAGCAAATGTCTGTCCCCCCATCACTTAAGAGAATGTAAGTGCATATCCAAGTAAAGTCTGATGTTTGGGTCAATGCTATGGTGTGTTTTCAGAGATTCAAATCAGGAAGAAAAACAGCAAAACTAGTGCTTTAGACACAAAAATTAGGCATTGTCATAGAAAGCTTTTATTCCAAAAAAAGTAAACAGAGCTACAGCACTTATTTTTATGCTGCTAATCTGGGAATATTGTTTCTTTAGTTTTAGTTGGTACAAATCTGTTCTGCTGAAATGCTAAATCGAGGTTTACAGAAGTGGTTGGGAAATTAGATGTCATTATCTTCAGGTCTTGCTCCTTCTGCTCTGCAAGTGCAACCATCTGCAAACAACAGCTCTCTAACAAAGACTCTGATGATGCACACAAATAAAATAGATTAAAAAGTTTGTATGAGTGGATTCTAATCTTTACTCCCAGGGTAGATAATGAACTGCATGATCTAAAATTAGTGCAAAGGAATCTTCAGACAGTGATGACACAGTGAGTCACTCAGCCAAACCATCATGCTGTTGTTAGATAATATAGGTCTACTTATTTAGCAGAACAATTGACATGTTTGCTCTGGGTATATGACAAGCACAAACTTCTCTTTTTACTGCTCTGGTGTGGAAAAATATCTTAAGAATATCAGATATGCAAAAAGATATAGGTGCCACAAGTTTTTGCATTACAACATGCTGGTCTTAAGTAAGAAAAAAGCAAGCTGCCAGATGATTTCAAGCACACAGTTGTCACTACTCCAAAGAAGGATGTACCACAAGGAAGAAAGGCTTCTCAACTGGGGGATTGTTAGCTCTTATTGATCAGTCAAAGAATTGTTGGACCAAAGATGAGGGATACTCTGGCTAACCTGATTCCTAATTCAAGAACCATTCATTCTTTTTGCCCAATTGCTATTAACTTCATTAAAAAAATCCCTTCATGTCATCCCTTAAAGAGAGGTTTAGCTGCTAGAGCTTTTCTTAGCTGTACCTAGATGGACTTACTCAAAGGTCTTAAATAAAATAATGAAATTTCTGCATCAGAGATGAAATTTTAGCTGAAATATTTCCTTACTGTTTAGTCAGAATAAAGATGAGGTGATCTTAAAATTTCTCCATCTGAAGAGTAATTTCAAAAGAGAAGTATCTCTGTGATTCAAGGGTCTACAGGTTGAAAACAGCTGGACTGGGATTTTCAAGTGAATAGGTTTTAACACTGAGGGACATGTCTTCCTGGTTTACAGTATTAGAAGTTCTGTCTCGGGTCAGGATTTAACTCCTGAGCGATGTGAGCAGGGCTACACAAACAGCCAGTGATAAAGTTGATTCTTAGTCCTAGCTTCCCTCCTGGCATTCATCTTGTACATGCTGATATTCAGCAACAAACCGGCTTCATTCCACAAACCTCACTGTCTAGGTAGCAAAATGTATAAGTGCACCATCAGTACTTTTCTTCTAGCCACACTCTGTAATGAGTGCTAGATCCTGAAAATGAAATAATTGGTGATGAGATGCACCTTACAAGGAAATGGACATTTCCTTCAAAATTAACAAGCCAGTGAGTAGGTGCAGTAAGCAAAAGCACAAGTGCAGCTGGGAAAAGTGCATTGTTCTATATTTTATTATAATGGAAAGGCTCAGCACACGTAGCTGCTTTGGGCTGTAGGCTCTGTCTGTTAAAGCCTTTGGCACATCAGTGAGTACCCTGAGGCACCATGGAAAGCCTGTAGTGCAGCACCCTTCTTCTCTTCACCATGCAAGGAAGCCTTCCTGCCTTGTGCACCTGTGCTCTGAGCAAGCCAAAAGAGGGGCAGACTCAGGAAAAAAAAAAAAAAAGAACAGAAAGAACCTTCTCTGCAGGTTTTTGCTTGTACTTCTGACGTTTACAGGGTAGTATGTTCTAGTATTTATTCTAATATTAAAAAAATTCTCTCCCAGAAGAGTCTTGTCATGGCTTGACAGATGTGTGCATTGCCAGTAGATAAGAATAATAAGAATATGTCTATAGAATTGGTTTGAAATACGTCTTTGAAATATTTTAATAGCCTATTGATTTTTTTTCCACATTAACCTATTCTGAAAAGAGAGAATGAAAAGTGTGGAGACTGACATAGTCTGCTTTCTGTGCAGAATTTAGAAGTAATTCAAGTTTCTTGCATTTCTGCTACACTTTAAATGTGTCCTCCAAAGTTACCTTGATAGAAATGTGTTTGCATTTATACCTTATTTCAGCTTTTACTCCCTAGAAACGATCTGATATGTTTTCTTCTTTCACCCAGCTGACGTGCATTTACATTCTCCCTGTTTTCTTGAGATGTACAATTGTGGATCTGTTTTTTCACTATGACAGACGAAAGCTGATCCCTCAAAGTCAGATTCTGTTTTTGAGTAAAAAATCTGGCAATTGTCACATTTCCTCAATTCACCAGGTCTTTGGCATGGTGGCAGAGCAATTCTGAGCACTGCTTTGCAAACATACATTATTTCCCTGTGCCTCATCAGCTGTATCACACATTGAATACAAATTAACGGTAAATGCCAATCAATGCTTGTTTATGGTTCTCCATGCTGCCATTGTTGTTATTCTATGCTCTTATTGGATTTTCATGTCTAATTGTATGTTCACCCACATTTTGCCACATTCTCTTTGCAAGAATGAGTAATGAAGGCATTTCTGTATTTGAATTTGGAAGCTTTGCTAGGCACTGACTCCTGCGTAAAAGTTCCATAGTTCCTTGTAAAAAAATGGAATGGCTGTGTAATTCTTCTTTCTCTCTCTCTCTTTTGGTTTTTTTTTTTTTAATTGTGATTACAGTTCTATCTGTGCAATACATAACTAGCTTATCCTATGGACAAAAAGTTATTTATTTATGCAAATATAATGCACTGACTTGACTAAGTCTTGCCCCAAATCTGTTACCATGAATTATATTTAAATTCTCATCAGTTCTTCCCACATCTTCAAGGTAACAGAGTAGAATCTATGAATACATAAAAGAAATATCTGAAAACAGGTTAGTCAGCAATTATTGAGAAAAACAAAAAACCCTCTCTGCTAACCTTATTTTTTTTAAGACTTTCAACGCAACCATTGTTTGTTAAAGCGATAAAAAATATCTGAGCTAAATTTTATTTTGTTCTGTGAAGCATATAAATCTGCTTTCATTACACAACATGTCTCAAGTAGAAGGCAGGTACAGTAAAAAAAAGTTATTTGCTGATGCTCTTTAATATCATTCTCTTAGATATTTGAATTTAGACTCAAATGTAATCCCAAAACCATGTAAAACTTGCTGAAAATTATGGCCTTCAGTGGACTGAATGTCAGTATGAAACACAGATGTCCCAGGTGTTCTCAAAGGGCTGTATGTGCATCACTACTGTAAGGCTAGGCTCGATAACAACACTTACTTCAGTTTCGACAGTCATAAAAATCCTTATTGTAAAACAAGTCAGATATCTGACGAGGCAAACATGATTTTATTTGACTTTTTGTCCAGGGTCTGGAACATATATTCATTAATCATCTGCTTTTAACCTACTGAACTCATGAAATCAATAACAGAGGCAAGAAACTTTCGCTTCTGAAGAACTCTTAAGAAAGGAGACGTTGTGTAGGGCTGGAACTTCTGTAAACATTTCTTGTAATCAAAGGAGCCGTCACAAAGATCAGTTTGTAGTCAGTCTAGATTAAATCTGCCTGAACTCCACCTGCAGAAGTGAACATCAGTTGGGCAGTGTGTTATGAAGCTTCATTGTCTCCTATGAAGAACAAAAGAGTCTGTGCAATTCCTTAACCCGCTGTTTCTGAGGGTGTGAAGGCTGCTCCTCTCAAAACAGTGCTGAGTGTCAGCAGAGTGAATTGGAGTTGCATTAAGAATAGAGAGAACTACTGTGCTTATGGAAAGCAAGCCCTCAAAGTTGACCCTCAAAGAAATACAATCACTCCAAGAGTAAAGAGCTCAGGCATTATAGAAAGCCAATGCATATTTTCTGTTGTGAAAAATAAAATTTTTAAGCACCAAGAAAACATCTTTCCTCAGTAACTGTTCTGGAAAAACTGCAACCAAAGAGATCCTCATTTGCAACTGTTTAGGATGGAACATATGTAAATTGCTCACACAGCAAATTTGCTGTCCTAGAGCTATACAAAATTATTCAGCCATTTTTATCTTTAATTCTTTATCTCAAAGGGTTGCCTATTCTATTTTGAAATTATTTTTGCAGCTAAGAAGGAAAGAAGGTTTTTAGGCTGAATCAGTAACACAGATTATTTCTGCATGTAAATGTTCAACATATATTTTACTGATACATGCTGCCCGAGCCATTTCCTGGAATTGTGGCTGGAAACAGCCCTTTTATTGCTCATTTCTCACGCTAAAACTCAATGAAATTCAATTATCACAAAAACAGTCAGTAGGCTTCAATTTTGCGTGTCCTGTTACTTTTTAAATTTGGAGTGCATCCCGATTGCTGTCACAGCTATTGCATTGTCCAAATCAATTGCCATTGCATGCTCACTAAATTGAGAAATGCTGTCATGAATGCATAAGAGATCTCAAGTATCAACAGAAACAGATACAAAGAGAGAAAATAAAAGGTAGGGGAATTTTTCATCTGCTACAAAACTTTGTTCCTTTACTTGATTTCCTTTGAGGATTCACTAAGGGACAAATACTTCAGCCTTTCTGTCTGCATGTTTGTTTCAATACTTCTTAAGCAGGCAAAAGCACTGCTAAAGCAGTGATTCAAAGAGAGATGGTTAAAAGTGGAAATTTTATGGCTTCAGGTCTGCAATTCTTTTTCAAACTCAAATATAGTACTTTTTTTGCCGCAGTTCATTCACAAAGAGATGTACTTAAGGCCAGACTGTGTCTTGCGTATTCAGATGTTTATGGGAAAGCAAAAACTACGGATTAGCCACATGCTCAGGGACTATTTCTGCTCTATTAAAAGTCTGATATAGGTGGTGGAAAACCACCTAAACCACCGTATTTCAGTACACCATTATCTAAAAGTGGAGTAAAGCATTTCACCTCAGCAAGGGCATCGTGCTCCAGTCTAACAGTCATGGAAGAGCTCTGGCTTTATCCAGGCAAAGGGGGCACAAACAGTTTCCACCGTTACAAACACATACGACTTTGACTCAGTCACACAGAGTGGACTGCGGAAAATGTACACAGACACAAATAAGAGAATTTGTTAAAAACTACAAAAAATTGGGATCTTGTGCATTTTAAAGAGAAACAGACTAAACTGCTTCTGTACAGCACAGAGGAAAACAAACACAGTACCTTTCATCTAGAAGTTTAAATCCAATGCATATTAGATTAATTGCACCAAAAAAAGGCTCATTTCTCTCTAGTGACTGTAAAGGGCATGTCTTCAATTAGCATAAAAAAATATGAAGGTGCAACAGATATGCAGAGTGGACAAAAACCCCAACAAACCCAAAAACCAAACCACTTCTCCCACCACCAATAGTCAAAAAACAACAACTCAAGTGAAATCTTGTTAAATTGGAATTGAGTTGAAATATTTCATAAGCTTTCAATATAGAATCTTAATCTATATATTTCATGTTGGAAGAAAGGTTTGATCATCAACATTGAATCAATAGATTTCAGTTTAATTGGTCCTGTTAAATCTGAGTCCATACTGCACTTTCTTCTCTATTAACAAGTCCACAGCTCCATCTCAGAAGAGCATCAGGCTTCATATGCTCACATCTATCAATTCCTAACTAAGGTTTAACTAATGCTTTTCTTTGAAAAACTCCAGCTCCACCACGACTTAGAAGAAGGATTTGTCTAGAAAGTGTAAGAGATGGCCATGTCAAGCAGTAGCCTTTTGTTGTCTAGAAATGTGGTAATATAGGTACCCTAGAAAAGACAGTTCATCCTTGCTCAGTACAATTTTACCAGTTTTGCAATTCTGTATCTCATAGATTTATTTATTTCAGCATGTCTCATTCTTGATATTTTAGCAGGTTTTTCAACACAGTTGCAGCTGTGGGCTGCTGTAGGCAGGAGCAGAAACAATATGCGTAAGTGAAAATAAGGACACCCTTTCCCTTATACTGTAGTCAACCTTTAGGGCTGTTGGCTTTAGGAGAATGCTCCCTGAATAAAATTCAGAGGGACATAAGTAGGACTTGAAGAGAGTAGATAGGGGTAGGTATTTTAGATTGAGGTGATGCCTTAGGATTTTAGCTTTTATATTTTTCCTATATTCATAATCCTGCAATTCTTTAGCATGTAACTCTGAGCTCCATATAGAGTGTTAGCAAATGCTTTTCCCATTTTGGTCAGACACAACAATTCCTCTCCAGGCCTGAGAATCAAGGACACCTCACTGTCTCAGGCCCCGAGAAATGGAAACAAAAGTGAGTTGGGGGCGAGCAAACTAAGAGGATGGGACTCCACTACCTGAAGCTGTAACTGGACAATTAACCTCTGATATGCAAATAGACAAAAATTATATCTGTCCAAAAAACATGTGACTATGTCCATCTTGGGTGTAGTCTCTGTGAGACTCCTGCACTGCCCAAGGTGTACCCTGTGAAGGCCTTTCAATAAATACCTACCCTTTACCCTTTCACTCTGTCCAGCCTCTGCTCCAGGTCAGCCTCTACAAGGCATCAGAGGGAGTAAGAAAGGAAGCTGGGACTGGAAACTGAGTTGGACAGAGAGGTGTCCAAAAGAATAGAGAAATGGCTCCTGATTTGTTGATGTGAAGCTGAGGCAGAGATTGATTGAAAAGTTGGAGTGAAAAGACTGGAATAGGAATCAGAGACAATGAGTGATGAGTGTGGAAATACAAAAAAGGAAAAACAAAAAAAAGAACAGCAGGTGGAAATAAGACCAAGGAGGACATGCTTTATGAAGGAAAGGAGATTTAAAATGGTTAGATGAGGAGAATGGGAACAGGAGGCCAAAGTGAACTAGGGACATGAGGAGTATCAGAGGCACAGTGAAACAAAATGTCTTACACCCTAAGAAATTTGAAAGGGAGCTCTTGCTGACAAGGAAATATTCTGCTATCATAGTATGAAGGTTGCAAATCTCACTCCTCCCCTGGTATCAGAACTGTAAATATCTCCTTATTTTCTAGTGATGATGTAAGACGTGTGTTGTAATTCCTTGAATTTGAAAAACTGTCTCTGTAATAGATTTAATAATTCCAACTGTGTTGATGAAAAGTTGATATATGATCACACATAGGATGCGACATACAAAAGTCTTAAAAGATCTTTAATATGTTTGCAAAGTCAACTGCTCAAATTTTAGGAAATGTTAAGGTTGAGGTGTTTGAGAATCTCTCATGTTTAACTGACAAGGCAGTCTTGCCTTGATTACAAGTGATTTCTTCTGCAAGGTCCCTGCATCATATAGCATTCTGGGCAGATTTACTTTGATATGATTTCAGGTCATGTGAGAAAAGGTGATTGTTTTCTGTAGGATCCTTTCCTCAGAATATGAAAAGTTGGAATATGGTAGCTGATGAATTAGACAAATGATAAGACAAAAAAGAAGAAATTAGGCCTCAATTAAAGTAAATTAGTTTTTCTAGGACAACTGGACTCAATCCCTGATTCCGAGGGACAGAGTTCCTCACTAAGTCAGAAAATTTAATTGAAACCAAAATTAGTCCTAAAGATCACTAACCATGATTTTCTGAGATTGGATACTCAATATTAGTTAAAAGATTTACCATTAATGCCTCTTTGTTTGTCTTCTCAGTTGCTGAAATGTTGATAGCCTCAAAACTCACATGATAGACATTAGAACATAATTCCTGGAATAATTCCTTCTCACAAACTATAATGGTTAAGTGCACTTGAAAAGATGAAGAGGAAAATAGGCTTAAGAAAAGAGCTTGACTCATGAGTAGTAAATGGAGTGCAGGCTTTAAAATAAAAAAATTAAGAGAAAATACAAGACTGAATAATCATCACTAAGCATTATTAGTTTCAGAGTACTGAAAAACATTGTGTTAAAACCAGAGTTTCTGGAATATTAATTAATATAGAAGAGGATAGCTTAAGATAACACTGGAATTTCTTAATTTTTCCAAATTTGCAACTTCAGTAGTAAAGTTTATCTTTTTCATGTGTTCTTTGAACACTTTTAGATTTTAAAATATAAATTTTAAATGACACTAAGTAATTTAGTCATGTTTCCTCTCTATTCTTTTTTACTTTCTTGTGCCAAAATTCTTCTGAATTTTTTAAAGAATGAAACAACCAAAGTAGTTATTGTGTTCCCAGCTGGGATTAATCGAATATTTGTGGACTAATGTGCTTTTTCAGTAAAATAGTTCAAGTATAGTACTGAGCCATTTCTGCTTCTTGCTTTGTACCCAGCACATTTATTTCTGCTTGCATTGTGCTGTGCAGTATAGAAACAAACCTGACACGTAAGTTCTGATTCCTAGACATCTTCTGGGAAAATGGGGTAAATAGCATATTTCTACTTATGTATTCCAGGCTCAAGAGTCTCTAGGCTTGTGTTGCAATAGCCATGCCTCTACCTTCACTAACCCTTATTTTGAGGACAGGTGGAGCAGAGATCAGCGGGAAATCTCAGGTAGATAAGCTACACCTCCCTGCTGCAACTCTATAATGAGGCAAAAGAAGATTTTTTTGGTGTGTACGATCTGTCTGTTTGTGTTAGTGCAATTTTGGTACGCTGGTAGGGTGAATGAAAAGCTGACTGATTTTAGATGCTGGGAAGAATTCACTGTGACCGCATAGGTTTTTAGCAGCGGTTCTAAAACCAGTGGTATGCCCTGGGGTTGGGAATGAACTCCAAGATATTTCGGTGAGTACTTGTAAATAACCTTAGTAGGTGTTCATGTAATGCCTTGTGTCATCAAAATGAAGTAGTCTCAAGTTTTCTCTTCCAGTCCTTCTGGCTTTGCCAAGGTTCAAGTCTGGAGCAGTGTTTCTAAACCTTCTCAGCAATCACACAGGGTGACAGATTTTCCCTGAGAGGCTGGTGGTGAAATGAGCATCACTAGTCTATCATCTCCCAGACAGTCAGAAGGACAGATATTCAGCAAAAACCTGCACCACAGAACTTGTGGAATTTAAAAAGATAAAAAGATAACCTATTTGTTGAGAAGTTAAATATGTAAGGCTGTTAGAGCCTGGAAGAATTGCTGGCTCAAAACATTCCGGGGCGGGGGGACGGAGGGTGTGTATATGTGTGGCAAGGCACAGATCAGGGTTTGCTCTGGTGAGGTGATGAACTGCCCCTTACAGCCCACCCTTCCCCCAGCCTGTATCCCAGCCCTGCAGTGGCCACCAAGCCCTGGTGCACTGAAGGCAATGCTCCACACCTGCCTCTGGAGCCCCAGTCTAACCCCGGAGTGTTCAGATGACTGCGAGTCCCACCTGGAGAAGGACCCAGGCAGGTCAAGGGGTATTTAAAGCAGAACAGGAGGCAGCATATGTTTTGGGCCTCCCTCCTCTTGGAATTTCTATCAGCTGAACACTACTGGAACCAGAAGTTGGTAACTATACTAGTTCTTTCTATATATTTTCTGTCTTTCTTTCTTCTTCTAACTCCCTCTTCTTGGAGTTTTAAGAAACCTAAAATTGGATGGGCTTGGAGTTTGTTAAGTTAATACTTTGTGAAGTGTTTTATGTTAATTGAATGCTGCTCTAAAGTTTTGCCAAAGTTCTCTGATTTTCCAAAGCTGTGAGTAAAGATTTTTTGTTGTTTTGACCTCTTGAGAATATCTTGTCTGTATTTCTCCTGTGAGAAATTCACAGCACATTGAGCAACCATAAGCTCTTTTAAAGAATCTGATTGAGTTTTTTGGGGCCTTACAAAAGCTTACAGGCGTGACTCTTATGCAACTTTACTTCAGTAGCTATCTTTCTACCAGCCTTTAACTTTAGGAAACCTAGAAGGTGAGGCTTTCTGCTACCTTCCATTCTCTCTCTCTCCTTACCCCAGTGCTGTGTCTGTTCCACACTCACTGGCAGAGATGAAGCTGTAACGCTGTGAGCCCCTTGTGTACCTGCATGTAGCCCTGGTTCATGGCAGCAGCAAGTGATTTTTGCAAAGTCACAAGGAAAAGGACAAAGTTCAGAGTGATGGATGGGAAGGTTGTGAAGTAAAAGAATTCCTTTAATGTACTGCAAGTCTTTATAGGCCAGTTTTTCAAATAGGCTTGTGCATTATTGCATGTACTGCTTGGAAAATGTGGCCTAATTCATCATCTCCGTGCCATTTAGTGGAAGCCTGTAATTACAAAGGGACTAACTCACAGAGGTAGTCTGCAAGTAACACACAGAGTATGTGAGTATATGCATTACTTTTTGAATCACCGTGCTCAAACATGCCTGGAAGCATAAGATGTCATATCATACGTTTGTTTTGTTATGAAATAAAGTTGGCAACATACTTAGAAAATGAAGGTTGAGTACTCAAAATGAGTCTCTTATTTTGTGAGGACATTTCATATTTCTTTAAAACCTCATGATTATTCAAAGCTGAGAGATTACTGCTGTAAAAGGTTCTGATGCTTATCAGTATTCTGAATAAGAGAAGATGTCTTTTATGAGAGCTTGTGTCTTTTCAATGAGTTTACATTTTCAACTGCTAGAACTGAAAGAGTAAAGTAGGTGTATTGGAAGAGCTTGCCTTTAGTATTGTTGAGGGTCTGCACTAGAGCAGCAGCTGGAGAAAAACTTGTCTCTAATCCACATCATATCAGCATCCAGTCTAGGTAGCAATGTAGGCACAGCACATTCTTAACACTGGCAAGAGGTCAAGAACTTGTGACCTTTCTTTGCAGATACAGATCTCTATTATCCCTGCTTGAGACTAAATTGATTTTTGTTTTCTCCACATGTTCAAAGATTAAAGCACTAGCCTGTAAACAGTACAGTTCCAATCATCTCTTCTCTAGCAAATACAAGAAGTACTGGGCCATTATTCTGAATGTATTTTCCTGCACCTGCTTTGGGGCACAAAGCAGTTCTGGTGGCCCCTTACACAGCTGTGCAAAGGATATATCACAGATTAAGCTATATCATTACTCAGTACTGAAGTTTACATGCCTTAGTGAGCATGTACAGGTATGAGAAATGCTCACCACAAATGCACTGTATCTAGGCTGATCAGATAACATTTAAATATCCAATAAATAATTGCTGTCATAAAAGTCTGCATCTGTTAATGCTACTGTATTTCTACAGTTTTTCTTGGATTACAGGGAAAAACTAAGAAAAAAGGCAGTTTCTCATAGTTTTTTTAACTTTGAAAATAACCTTCAGAATGATCACATATTGGCAGAAGATTGATAATCAAGTTTCTTGTTTGGATTAGTGCAACTCTTTCTTCTATAGTCTAGCAAGCTGCCTGCTGTGTACTGCACACAGGGGTCCTCCCTTTTTTAAGTAAGAGTTACAATGTTTATGCCAAGCTCCAGTAAATAGCATAAGAATGACCCTGAAGGATTTTGGAGAGGTCTGGGCAAAGGCGCTCCTACCAGAGGAGTGAACTTCTAGCATCTACAGCCATGTGGCAGCTTGGGGAAAGTCTGGTTCTTTATCTGGCATACTGGAGGGCAGCTGAAAGAAATCAGACTTCCTTTGTAAAATGATAAGCGCCCTGTTGTACAAAGCAAATGGGCTGAAAGGAAGAGAGCAAGAAAAGGCTAAGAAACACCGCAGTGAAGCTCCATTGTTAACTGCTTGTCCATCCAGCCTTTTGAAAGGGTATCTAGGTAGGAGAATAATATGCACTACTCAGATTTGAGGATTACATCACCCCACACTGCTTTTCTTTGTGTCTCAGCTGCATTTCTCACCGTCACAGTGTTTCAGATCCTATTAAAAGGTGTGTTTTGAACATTATTCCCCTCAGTCAGTAAGAGTCTGCCTTGCTACTTGTTGGACAGGTTCAAGATACAAATGTCAGTAGCGACAATGGCGTTTTCTCTAGTAAATTGTTCTATACAAAGTATGCTCGTGCATTTAGATTACTTATGCTTGTAAGGTGCTCTTGGAAAGCATTTCATGAATGGACCATAAAGGCATTTAACTTGTGTGTAATCCTAAGGATCTCTAATGTAATAAGGAAATTGCTGATTGATGTAACTTGACCTGAAGCAAACAAACTCACTTATGTAGGTGTTGTCCAGAGCTCAGCAAAATCACAAGAGATACTGAAGCTGCATATTTTGGCTGCAGTTCACTAGCAGTAAGGGGTTTTTTCCTTTTTCTGGCATGAAAAGTGAAAAAAAAAACCTATTTGACAGCATAATTTTCTTGAAATTTAAGGTAGAGGCATGTCTCTTGTAATTTGTGTTGTCTAGTGAAAACTTAGTATCTACCTAGTAAGAAGGTCAGGTCACCTTCCCCTAGCTATCTAATACAGGTAATAATCTGTAAGGCTGAGACAGGTATCTTTGAAGTTATCAGCTTCCTTTCTACAGTGGAGTCACCCAGAAATGCTACTTTAAGTATAAATTTAAAATTCTGAATAAGAAGCAGGCATGTATTGCTTTTGGACCATTTGGAAGAGGTAAATAAAAAGATATGGCTCTTATTCCTGAAGAGATATAAAATTTTTTCTTTCTGACCAAATCTTCTGCTATCATGTATTTATTCCTGTCCCATCCAACACAGCAGCCTTTTGATGGCTGTTTTCTTTATGTGTCAGGTATTAAGCCACTCATAGTCACCCCATAACACACACACTTCACCACCAAAAAAAGAGGGGAAATTTGATGAACAAGAAAGACAGATCTCAAGATTTGTCCAAGATTTGTGAAAAGTCAGTGCTTTCATTACCATGAGTCACCCAGTTGTTCCTAACCCTGGGACTATTCCAAGCTCCATCCCTGCATCTCTAAGTTTGCTGTTATTGACCTATCTTCTGCCGCCTTCTCTCTCCATCCACATATACCTCAATTTACATTTTTTATTTACGGTTATACACCAAGACAACAGTACACCTGGATCAGACTTCTTCAAAGACATTGTGAATCCCCTACTTTTTTATTTCAGTGCTTAAAATGAGACTGGGTTCATCTACTCTCCTCAGTCTTGGTTCAGTACATGGACAACCTTCTGGTAGTTTTTTCCTCTTTGGAGGCTTTC
This sequence comes from Callaeas wilsoni, assembly GCA_013398955.1. Taxonomy (NCBI): domain Eukaryota; kingdom Metazoa; phylum Chordata; class Aves; order Passeriformes; family Callaeidae; genus Callaeas; species Callaeas wilsoni. The sequence goes on along the minus strand of VWPU01014367.1, from coordinate 154,325 downwards.
CAGGACTACACACTCCATCTTCTGTGTGTTTTGGCCAATAAAGGACAAAAAGCATCCCAAAAGAAGCTGCAATTCTGCAAGCAAAAGATCAAGTATCTGTGCCATCTAACTTCCTAATGAAAATGCCAACTGATTGCAGAATCTCTGCTGTCCTATTAATTCAACCCAGTTTTCTCCCCCCTTACAGACAGCTGAGGCAAACTAGTTGCAGGATGTGCTGTTCTCTCCTAGTTCAAAATTCTCAAAAAATTTTTCTTCCCTACAGTTTCAAGAGCACAACCTACTGAGTTTGTTGCACTCACTTAAGCATGAACCTGCATATCAGGAAAAGGTGTCAATGTCTATACTGATTCATGGTATGCATTTAATATTTGTCATTCTACGGGTCAGATCTGGAAACACTTGTGAGGAATCATAGAGTGAAGTTACATGTCTCAAAACACTGTTCCCATAAGATAAGCCATTGCAATGGAACTTGAGATAAGTGCAGATGGCACAGCAGGAAAAGGCTAATTCCAGCCCTAACAGAGGTAAAGGTTTGGCAGACAAAAATTGCCACCATGGAAAACTGTGGGAAAGAAAGTAGGTACTTAGGCACATGCCATCTCAAGTCATGGGAATGGCATCTACACCCTGTGAATACCTGGGATTGGGCTGTATAAAAGTGTTACCTCCAGAAAAGGGACCCCCACCACCAAAGACCAGTGTGAAGAAGGACCAGCGGGATACCGCAGGAATCCACCTTGTGGTAATATCTTTTGCTTATTCCCTCTCTCTATCTTTATCTCACCCCTTCCTCCTCCCCTTCTCTCTTCCTATTTCTTTGTATCTCTTTACCTCACATTTACTGTTAAATAAAATCTGTACTACTGACTTTGGCATATGATCTTGTTTGCACCTTAATTTGGGCAAAGGCATCTCTTATAATTGGATCATAACAGCACTGAGGATTTATTACCTGCTCTGGACCTTGCTTTTCTCCTGGACCCCTCATCCTGGAGTTACTATATGCAATTATGCTTGCTGTTACTATCTCTGTAATGCATCTTTCTTCTCACATTGGTGCATTAGATGAAGTCTTGGCAGTGCATAGGTTGGTGCTGCTGCTAAGTGAGTTGCTTTAGAGGTTTCTCCAACAACATTTTTAAATATTGCAGCTCTTAACCCGACCTCTACATTTCTGTTGAATATCTGACCAAATTACAAGTACTACCTTCAGAAGGAAAGAGCTCAAGGTTTCACTCCGTGTTACACTTAAATCATGGAGATCTGATGGCAGACCTGTAGCTCCCCTCTCTTTGATTCCTGTTCCTGCATGTGCAGTCCACTCAGCTGGCCGCTCGTGCAAAGCATAGGTTACATTCTGCAGCATCTTTAGAGGATCAAGAGATACATACTGTATCAAAAGGTGTGTTGTGCCATCACCTGAAACCTGGAGACTGGGCCCTGTTAAAGGACTCCAGATGAAACATGCTCTGCCACCACAGTGGGCCGGTCCACTCTAAAGGCTTTTGATGACCCACACAGAGGTGAAGTTTGCCAAAAAGGGTGCCTGCATCCCCTTGTTGAAGGGGATGGTGTCACCTGAGAAACTCAGGGAATCTCTAGAACAACCAGGGTGGGTAAGATCAGAAGTTGGTCCACTTCTGAAGGGGTGTCTCGTCCTGCCAAATGACGGGACATCAAAGAAGAGCAGCAGAGCTGGACAATTCTGTGACAAGTAATGAGATTACAGGAGAAAGCTCCGTGTAACAGTGCTGATACCCTCTCCCCAGAATTACAGCAACCTTTAGCACCAAGACAGAATCTGAGACTGAGAAAGCTGAAAGTGAAATCTGAGACAACATAGCTTGGAAGAGATGCTTGCAAGCCAAACAAGACTTGTGAGAGATATATATCTATATGAATATATATAGTTGTTGTCATGAAAGTCTGCATCTGTTCTGCTATTGTATTGCTACTATTTTACTTGGATTACACAGAAAGACAAAGAAAAAACTATATATGCATGTCCTATGAGGAGTGGTTGCGAAAAAGGGGTTTTTAGCCTGGAGAAGAGGAGGCTCAAGGTAGACCATATCACTCTCTACAACTCCCTGAAAGGAAGTTGTAGCCAGGTGGAGATAGGTCTCTTCTCCAAGGCAACCAGCACCAGGATCAGAGGACACAGTCTTAAGCTGTACAAGGGGAGATTTAGGCTGGACATTAGGAAGAATTTTTTCACAGAAAGGGTGATTTGGCATTGGAATGGGCTGCCCAAGGAGGTAGTGGAGTCATCATCCCTGGAGGTGTTTAAGGAAAGAGTGGACATAGCATTTAGTGCGATGCATTTAGGTCATAGGTTGGACTCAATGATCTCAGAGGTATTTTCCAGTCTAATTGATTCTCTGATATATATGTATGGACTCACTTGATCAAAATGAGGTGTGCTATGTTGTATTCCTTGTTAAATTGCTAATAGGGAACATTTTGATTTATGTTTTAGAATTTATAACTCCTGTTAGATGAATTGGATGCCAGACTTAAAAGTTTTATGCATTTTCTTGTTGGTTACTATAGACTGGGGAAAAAAAAATTCTTTGTTAAATTATCTCAGATCTGGGCAAATTCCAGTAAGCTTACAAACTTTGGCCTATGTACTTCTCTGCCCTTCAGGGGAACACTGGCATTTCCTCTGTTCCCTAACACTTTTTGGAAGTATAACTCCAGAAATTGATGGTATGGGTTCCCATGAAGCCCTGAATCACTGATTGCGAGACTCCCTGTAGGTCCACATTCCTCATGAACTAAATGCATCACTTTACATCAATATTGAAGGAGAAGATCTAGGAAAGGTTTACAGGTATGAGACAACATTCAGTTACATATGGAATCCTACCTCTGTAGACGTTACCAGCAAATGAGGAAGATTCAGGTAGAAGCTCTTGTGGTTTAGTAATGGTATTCTCTAGTTTAGTGTTCCCACTGAAGCCACTCCAAATCATGTGCCACTTCCTCACCCTCTCCTGCCCCTTCCCCTGTTAGGGGGCTGGGCTGAGGGAATTGGAGGCACAAAAGAAAAAGCTGATGAGTTAAGAACAATTTACTGAAAACAGCAGTGAAATAACACAACAAACTATAGCAGCAACAATATTAATGACAGAGTGTACAACAAAAATGTGAATGGTTTACATGTGATTTCTAATTCACAGAACCTCCACCCTGACAATACCCAAATGTTATGCTATGTGACCTGGATGATACTCCTTTACCCTGTCTGGAAAAAACCTCCCTTTTACCCTCTCCCCCCCGGAAATGAGGTGAGGTGGTGTTGCCTAAAATTGGAAAAAAACTTTCCAAACAATATTAAAATTTGTAACATAAAGAGCTGTCTTTCAGTGAAAGCTTTTGGGTACATATATTATACATATGCATACACACAGCATTGAATTTTCACAATTTTTATAAGTTTAACTATTTAGTATATCTAGCAAGTACATCCAATAGAATGGTTTCCCTGGTAACCCACCCTTGTGTCTGCCCCATTGGAGGCCCCTCCAAGGGTTCTTAGCCTTATATTTTGCTATGTCTATGAAGAATCTTATTATTTCAGCCCAGACGCTGGTGCAAAACAGGATCTTCTTGTTAGAGGTACTTTTCCTTGAAAATAAAAACAAACAGTTTCAAGAGTGTGGCATAATATGTGAGAAAGGGTAACTATCGTTCTGAAGAGTGAGAAAGTGCTAGAAACTATACAGCTATGTATTAAAAATATATAAAACTACAAATATATATGAAAAGCTAAAAATCTTTAGATATTAGTGGTATAGAATAGAACACTAGTTTTGAAATGGACCATTATTCTATTACTAGTCCTGATAATAGCTTATGTGCTGGTGTAATTGACTCTGCTGCCTCAAAATGGGCTGTAAACAAATTAAGGGAATAAAAGGAATAACCCAAAGTGAGGCAGAACAAATGGTTTTATAAATGGAAATGGATAATAAGCATAAGGTAGAATTTGAAATACTTACAGTGATGTATGCAAATAATGAGTATCACAAAAGGCAGGAATGAAGGGGAAATTCAGATGGTAATTCTCACGGATAATAATTTGGGACTGAAGAACTACCCAGTTTGCAGACAAGAAGGTCTGACTACAACACCTGGTTAAACTGCATGGAGGTGGCAATGCAGGGTAAACGACTTCATACAAGAGAGCATAAATTCACTTGCAGAAAGGAGGAGCAGTACCATGGTAATGACTTGTAACAGTGTGGTCAGTGCAGGTGCAAGAATACACAAAGAATTGGCTTCTGTCACATCTTTGCTGCCTGTCTGTCATGCCAGAAAGGGTGATGGGACACTGCCCAATGCATTGCACAATAAATCTCTCTATACTCAAGCATGAATCTATGTTTAGTTTGCCTCAAAAGGTGTGAGGAAAAAACCTCCAACATTCACAATCAAAAAAAAGAAAAAAAGGCAAACAACTAAAAAACAACCAAAAAACACCAAAACCACCAAAACAATCTTCAAAACAAACCCTCTCTATCGTATATTGCCTATTTACCATGAAATGATTCTTTGACTTTGGAGAATCTTTGGAGAGCTCCTTCTTCTGAATGTCGGTAAAGTGCTACCAGTATCCAACACTCTAAGCCTATGTTGTCATATGGCTGAGTGCCAGCAAATACTTTTGGGACCAAATTTTGAGACATTGTGCTCCAAGTAATGAGTAAGGAAAGGTGTAGTGAGACTAGTTTATTGGAAAGCTACAAAGAAGTCCATTTGCAAGCCTTACAGGGCCGCTGTCCACTGCACCTCCTCATCCTCAAACTTCTTGATAATTCTTTATCTGCCCTCATTGCTCTGAATTTATCTTATTCCATATAGCAGAAAAGAAAGTCCGGGCACTCTTTGTGCTGCTCCTTAACACCATGTAGTCTCACAGCTTTGACACATGCAACGTGCTGTGTTCTGCCAGTCCTCTGGGATACTACCCCAAATAAATGATTGCTGAAGGGAATTCTACCTGTACCACAGAAAGATCACAGTCCAGGCTCTCATTCTCAGAATCTGAGTCCTCCATATAATGGCTGATTAAGAACCATCCACATGGACTGTTATGACTGAAATGACTGTACCCTCTTTCTGTATCATCCTCCACTCTGTTACATTGCCTTTCAGATATATTATCCCCCTTCCTTCATCATGGAGTCCGTGCTCTAACAGCGATGCTAGAAATCCAGTCTGGGACTATTAACCCAAATAAAAATCTACATGTGAGCCTCAAGGTGACTCCTCAGACAACCTTGGATTCTTGACACACTTCTATGTCCCATTGTCCTTTATAGCTACTACTCACACCTACCCACAGTTTTTTACCTGTTTCATCACACTTCTATACTTCTCATATTTTTATCTCAGCAATCATAAAATTTGTTCTGGCCCCCATAACTTTTCTGAACAGCTCTTAAGATTGCTGGCAGCTACTGTGCAAGAACATATAGTAACAAAATCCTCAAACTGAAAGGGCATGTACTGGGATTCAAAATATTCCCAAGCTGCACAAATCTGGTGCCCATGCTCTCGTCTTTCTTTGACTACCTGCTCTTCTCATTCCTGTAGTGCAGTTTGAGCAGGTATTGTCTTACTGATCAGACACTCACTTGTGAACCTCATCAAAGCAAAGCTCTCTGAACTTGTAAAAAGTTCATAGCAAATATATTTGCTTTCTTCTTTCGCCCTGCTCATGTTGCTAGGCTCAAGCTACTTTCATAAACTTTTTAGACAAGCACAGAGGGGACATGCATCTGTGAACTGAAAGAGAGCGAAAAAGGACAGAGAAAAAGGCTCCATGGCTAGGAATTAATTCTGCAGGCAGCTGGTCATGATTTGACCTCTCTCTCTCTTTCCTGAGAGACTATTCTCTCTAAAAATGCAAGACAAGTTATTTTCAAGAGTCCATTTCAATCTTACAAATCCCAGGTCCAAAGAACCCTTATATTCACCATAAGCATAAGTTGCAGTAATTCTGAAGAGAGAAGCTCTGGTCTATTAGTAGCCATTCTTCCAAACAAATGCTTCCAAGGAAAAAGAAATTATATAATCTCCAGAAGTGCTCTTGATTCTGCAGAGTCTGGGAGCATCCTCTGTTCTGCCCTGGAATAGCTGGAGTTCAAAGGATCTGCAGATGATTGATTCACTGTGTTCAATACACATATTTGTCAGAAAAAAAAAAAACTGAGTTGGGTCATCTCCAAATTAGGCTCTGCAACAGGTCTGGGGTTCAGAAAGGAAAATTTTTTGATGCTATCTCTCTGTGGACAATTCTTTCCAAATTCCTCTTCAGAAAATCCACTAATTTGATTTGGAGATCAAATTGGAAGGGTGTTTCTTTTTGACTGGTTTCTGCATTTTTCAGAGTAATTTATGGTCTGAGAGGGAGATCTATATTGGGGACCTCTATTAAATGCAGAAAAACCTTTTTAAACTTCATCTTTTCTATTTTGGTGTGGCATTTCAAAATGAGGCAGGAGACAGACACTTTTTACCGTATCTTGTGTGACTTCTGGAATGCTGGCTGGAATTAACGTCAGGGGGTACTACTTGGGGCGTGCTTGATGTATTTTTGCTCATAGATTGCATGTGTTATAATAAAAAAAATCTATTGGAACAAGACAATGGGTTTTTTAATCTTCCCACGATAAACTATGTCATATAACGACAAGTACTCCATATTTTCACTTGGTTCCCTGTACAAGAAGACTTCTTGCTCTCAAACTCACATTGGCCTTTTCAGGTCCTCCCTGAAATGTGTCAGTCTCTCAGTATTATTGCGTGCTGTCCTCTTCTGCCATTACTATTGGCTCTCTTCAAAGCAGCAGGTATGTGGGTTGTCTTGCAAACAGCAGAAAGTGGTATCCACAAACCTGCTAGTAAGCCTTAACAGCGGTTTCATTAGGGAAGAAATGAATATCCTCTCTTTGTGGCACTCAGGTGAATGACCAGGCTCACATTTTTAGATTGAAAGACTCTGATGCAGACAGGCACTGAAAAGCACATAAGTAAAGTACTGAACTCCATTTTCCTGTCTTCACAGCTTGTGCTAGGAAGTGTTGGAAAGCAATGATGAAAATAGTTTAATACACATTTATTTGGAGGGAGGCGGATGGAAACTATATAGGGACTATCTGTTGAAGATCAGATAGAGAAAAAATAATATACTAGAAGAATGAAGATTACTGGGGATGTTATGGGGGTTTATGTGATATCACACCCATCTCGTGTTCCTCTGAAATGTTCCTAGGGCTTGCAATATGTATTGTGATTACATAACTCAGTCTGGGACTTTTGGAAGCAAACTGATATATCTTCTATGCTGGAATTAATGTTAAATAAAAAATAGCTAAATGTAGGCACACTTACGTGAGTGTTTAAGTGTGTGATGAGTGTACAAAGATGTTTTAGGCTGTGGGGGTATAGTCAATATCCCCAATGGTTCTTAGAGAGCTGTTCCGCCAACCTAACCTGAGAGAGGAGATGCTGTTTTCAAAGTACAGATACCCACTGTCAATTAAGATATTGTAGAGTATATAAACAAACAAATGGGGCTTCCAGATATGACACAGATGTTGTAAGAGTTACTCAGGCTTACTGATATTCTACCGAGATCAAGTGGGACAGCCTGCACTGTCTGAAACCAGACCATGTCTCCAGTTAATATGGCCAGTGAAAAACAGAGTGATTCAGAGAGTAGAGGCTTGATGCACTCACAGGGTATCTAGTGTCATTTGGAATACTTCAAGGTATAATTCTTCTTTAGTCAAATGCAAGTCCAGATAGAAAGGTCTTCCCAAAGTCTTGAACTGTACCTGCCACCTCCAGCTGGATATCCAGTAGCCCAGATATCCTAAGTGGATCTGTACAACTATGTGAGAGCAAATGACCTGAGCCTGTAATATTAATAATTTACAAAAACAAATGTTCTGATGCTTCATAGATTATTTTAAAACATGTTTTAGCCATAATTTTAATAATTTTATTCTATTCATATGGTAAAAAGAGAAATACATGATTTCTATGTCACACACGCTGACAACTACATGCACATACTAATGATTTCCTGTCATCTTTTACCCTCCAGCTCTCATCTTCAATGACTGCAAAAAGTTCTGAGGCCTCAGGCTGAATGAAGCTCATATAAAGTAAAGAATATTTTGCTAGTGCTATACTGGTTCCTGGGATGATAGTAATATTACTCTTATCCCAGAATAATAGTGTATTCATTGTACGGTGTCTCAGAACTGGAATGTCATAAAAAATATATCACCCTCCAACTTCCATATGACACCAGTAATTCCTAGTCTGGACTAGAAATGTGTGCTGATTTTAGACTGGGATATAATTAATTTTCTTCACAGTACCTAATATTGGCCTGTGTCTTGGATTTGTGATGAAAGCAGTGCTGATAACCCAGGGATGTTTTCATTATGGCTGAGCTTTTCTCACACAGAGCCAAAGACTCCTCTGCTCCTTACCCAACCCCACCAGTAAGGAGGATGGGGTGCACAAGGAGTTGGGAAGGGACACAGCCAGGACAGCGGATCCCAAATGGGATATGCATATCACATATTGTATGGCATCATGTCTAGCATATAAATCTGGGGGAGAAGAAGGAAGTGGGTCATGTTTAGAGTGATGACATTTTGTCTTCCCAAGTTACCATTGCACGTGATGGGACCCTGCTTTCCTGGAGATGGTCAAACATCTGCCTGACATAAGAATTGATGAATAAATTCCTTGGTTTGCTTTGCTTAAGTGTGTGTCTTTTACTTTACCTATTAAACCGCCTTTATCTCAACCTGTGTTTTCTTTCTTTTACCTTTCTGATTCTCTCCCTGATTCCGCTGGTGGGGAGAGTGAGTGACCACCTTGCCAACTGAGGTTAAACCACAACCACAGGTCAGATGTTGACACAGTGGTCAGATTCCTCCATTTTCATATAATTTTTTAGATGTCTATTCTGGTGATTTGTTTTTCCAGACTGAATCATTGATGCAGATTCTTAATTTTAAAACCATTATAATAGGTCTGATTTCCATAGTTGAAGAGAAATCTTAAATCAAATTATTATTCCGTCTTATAAATTAAATTGATGGTTCTACCTTTTTTAATTAATTGTCTTTAATAAAGATGTATTGCTTACAAGAATACAATTTCATCCATGTACTCATCTCCACAGAGTGAGAATCAAGAAAGAGAAAATTCATCCTTCTTAATGAATGCAGTCTATTTAGCTTTTCATAATTTTGTAAGTGGTTAGCATGTAAAGAGCTGAAAAGCTGTCACATCCAAGCAAAGGACCATGATCTTGATCTTGCAGTCATGATGCAAATTCTGACAGTGATTTGCTTCATGACCTTGCACAAGTCTGTTGAAGGCAGTGGGAGCAGCAGCATTTCCCAGGATTTGTACCTGCATGAGCATACTAATTATGTTCTGAGTAAAAACTGTTCTTAAAATGCTTACATTTTAAATGTAATGCTAAAGGTAATAAATCTTAACATTTAAGATTTAAAAATGGGTTCATCCCTTTTGTGCAGCCTCCTCTATTCCACCCCTCTTCCACATGTTGGTGGTGTCCATTGAAGGAATTTGTTAGGCAGTCCAGACAAAAACATGGTTGACCATGGCCTTTTCCCTACTGCGGATATAGTATCAATATTCCAGAAAATGCTTTTATTCATGCTTACTCTTTGTTCAAGTGCATCACTAAATTGGAATCAAATCTCTTGTTTGTAAAGTTGTAATGATCTACCTCATCAGCATAGCATATGTTTGTCACAGTTCAGAATTTCTCCATGTGTGTGTGCAGCTATATACAGCATATGAGCCACTAGTAAGTTATAATAATTTGATATTAATTCAATTTTGATATTAATATAATTCATGTTAGAATATTAAGGGGGTTTGGATTCTTTTTTCAAAAGAATATGTTAAAGATTATGCATATGGGTCACAAGCCTTCCTAATATAAGCAAAAAATTGCCAAGTCAAAGAAATTTAAATAGCAGATTCCAAATTATGACCATGTTCATATTTCAAAGAAGATATTTCAATTTATTTTTTTTTCCCTTTTGGGCCTCTTAATATTTACACAGCGTTAATGTAAGGGAAATTGTTTTAAATAACTAAAAGTTCTTATTCTTTTTGTATTATCCTGTCTTTTTTTAATTCCATTTTGTGTTAATATATTTGAGCTTTTATTGTAACAATACAGATACCCTACATACAAATCAAAGAAAGTTTATTTTATTTACAAATTATATAGAGGAAAATCACATCTTATGAACAACATCCTAGAAATGCATATGTTTCATGTCCTTAGTCCAACAAATTTGTGTTCCTCAGAAAAACAAGGGATTTTTTATTTCTCTTGGGGTTTTTGCCCCCTAAGGGGTATATCTGCCCAATATGGATAACCCAGTGTAAAGTATATTCAATTTTTGTTACTTCTCCGTGTACCTTCATTCACAACAGTGGTGTCACATCATAATAAGTGAAGATATGATGATTACCTTACTACTGAACATTTTCTATAGACACATGCTGAATTTTATCCTTGATAGCTGTATAATGTGCTTTTATTAGGATATTTTTTGTCCTTTTACTCAGCATATTTAACCCTTCATTCTCCTCAAAAATCTTTAAAAGTCCAACCCAAAAAATATGAGAGAAAGTAGAGGTAAACAGTGAACAAACTGAACACGGGTATTCAGATACCTGATATTTTCGTCATTACCTGTTTCACTGGTGTTTGTATTTAGATGTCTATTCAGTGTACTTCTCAGTCTTTGTACCCATAGTAGTACAGAGTCTTAAGCAAATATTTTCTGAGAGTATTGCTAGACAGTATTGCTCTTATTCAATAGATGTGTGTTATAACCAACAGGACTCCTATTTCACACCATAGAGAATTTGAAAGCTTAATATTTTAAGAGACTACTAGACTCCTCACTGTGAATTTTGATACTCAAGCACGTCATTTTTTTATGATTCAGACTGTTAAATCCATTTTGAACACCTATCTGTATGGTTTTTGGTATTTTTTGGAAAAAGTTTCTGAAGGCCAAACTGCTTGGAGAGTGAATTATAGAGCATCCCTGAGCAGTGCATTATTCCTTAACCGTCTTGCCTTTGGGTGAGATGTGGTAAGTGTTCCTAGAGCATTCCAGTCACATCTCATACAATAAAGATATGGAGACTTACATACAAAAAGATATCTTACTATAGCAAGTAGTCCAAAATGAGGATATTCAGCTGATAAGGTAAAGACCTGCAGTCAGATCTCTGGTTTTCTGAGTTTGGAGCACGATCCTGAATTCAGATCTCCCTCAAGAGTGCCTTTGCCACCCCAGAGACTGTGCCCTGGTGTAGGTCCTGCTGCTTCAACCTCTTCCGTTTTGGATGAACACAGTCTAGGGCACAAGGCCTGGAACTTGTTTCACATCATAATTGTGAATAGGGCTGCCCATTTTGGGCGAAGAGATTTTGGCATTATGTATGTGATGTAATCTGGGCCATGTCATTTTTCCTCATGTCATTGTAGCCTACAGATTTAATTATGACAAGTAGCATTGGAGTAAAATTGCTTTCCTTAATTTCAGTGCTATGCCTTAAGTGCATATTACAAATGAATAAAATAAAAACAAACATCCAACACTGGTAACTTAACTAGGGCTTACAAAAGCAATAAATAGAACTATAAAACCAGTTTTTAATGTAAAAAGTAGACTTCAAAGAGAAACCGTATGAGGAAGGCGTTGACTCAAAGGACTTGCAGATTGTTTTTAAGCATGCCACTGATCTTCTGTCAGACTTCTGGAAAGCCATTTATTCTTCCTGAGAAAATAACACAATTAGGAGTAGTAGAACAATTTCAGTTGAATATCAGAGCTGAATCTCTGTAGAAATTGCATGCTTTATAAGAACTTCTACCCTTCTTATTCTCCTCATTGTCCTCAGTTCCAGTCTGCAAAACTCCTGCGGGAATGTTGTGCAGACATCAGTTATTATGGTGATAAACAGTGTAAAAAAACAACAAAGAAAGTATTTTTAAAAGGTGAGCTAACCAAGAGGCTAGAGATAAAAAGCCAATGTCCGTAAGCACTCGCCGTACTAGGCTGTCCTGTCACGTAAGCCATCATTTCTAGGGAAACACAGAAAGGAGTGAAAAAGACATATGCATGGAATGCAATAGATCCCTTTGCCCTCCCATTTGGTATCCGTATAACTTGAAAAATGAGAATAAACAAGCATGACTAGTAAAACAAATTGACTTCAATATTAAATGTAGCAAAACAGATGGGATGTTCCAATAGAATGAAGAGCAGCAGAATAAAGAGTGGGGGATGGAATGCTTAAATTCAATGAAGTTTAAAATATGTTCTTTCAATTAAAACAATAAGCACATTTTATCAAAACTTTTATTTCAGTGAAATGTATTGTTTTCTGGTTTTGATCCCAAATAAGCTTTCACAAATCAGAAACCTCAGGAAGATGAAATGCAATTTTTAGATTAAAAAAAAAGCATAATGAATCAAGTTTGTTTAAAATCCTATTGAGCTCTAAAACAGGCCTATTCTAGAACTGAAAATAAGAAAATCCACACAGAAGCATATTCTTCTGTGCTAAGTGTGCATTACTCAAATTTCTCCAATTCATGTATTTTATCATTGAATAGCCAATATCTGAAAACCTTTTATGTATGTATTCTCACAGAGTAATAATACTCTAATTATAAATATACTGAAAGAGCATGGAAGTTGTGTGTGACTAAATGACTTGTAAATGTTCACCCAGACTAAAGTCAGGTGCTTAGCAGGATATTGAATCCTAGTATTGAAATTTCCAGGTTATTGCCTAATCTAATACTGGGTTCCCTAATTCTGGAACTATCCTTCCTTATTGCATCCAGTATGGGGAATCAGCATGCCTGCCTTTTCTCTTTTGCATTTCAAGGAAGACCAGTTCTCTGCCTTTCCTGGAAAAGATGTGAATACAGATCTCATCAATTCTACATTGTGTATTTTACGCTACGAAAGGCAAACACAATGGCTACAGAGCTCATTTCATTTATTCTAGGAGATATATATTTCATACTATGGGTAAAGGATTTTCTTAACGAAGAATTAAAAACATGTATTGTCCCACCCTAGCACTGTCCCAGTCCACAGCAACATGTCTCAAGTAGCTTTTACTGTAATGGAATTGTGCTGTCATTCAGGACAGTTGCATTTTGTGTTCTGCTAAATGACATTAAACTAGTGAGGAACCCTTATACAACTGCTCTCGTCCTAATCAAAGCACATTAGGAAGATACTGAGAGGAAGAAAAAATTTAACAAGAGGTTGTCATTGCTGCCCTCCTTGGTAGACAGACCACCCTGGGAAGAAGTCATTACACTGGGAGAGGGGAGGTGGTTTGGAAATCTGTGTACTTCTTCAGTATCAGTGATTTCTGCTCTGCAGTCAATGAAAGTGTTGAAAGTGTTCATGTGAGTTTGCAGACTAGATAAGGGATTGCCACATAACAGTAACCTTCTGCTTTGCAAATAATGAAGATAAAGTTGGCCTGATTTTACTGTTTATCACTCCTCTCTGTTCAAATCTATGTTCTAGAAATTGCTTGCATTTTAAATTAAATGAATTTGTTCAGGGAGGTTGGAGATATCCTTGGAGATATTCAAAAGCGGTTTGCACACGTCCTGGGCAGCTGGTTGTAGGTGGCCCTGCTGGAGCAGGGAATTCAACTAGATAGGCACTTTCCAACCTCAACCATTCTGTGATTCTGTTTATTACCAGAATAATTCTTAATCACGTCTGTATATATTACTTCCATTCATAAAACATTATGCATTCTTTGAGTCCTCAGCTACATGAAAATTTGAACCTTAAAAATAGAAAACATACAATATTTCTAGGAGGGCATTCAGCTGAGAGAGGCTTCTGCTTGCTACTTAAATAAAATGAAGAAATACTGTTTGTGCCTGGTTGACCTTGGCTAGCCGCAAGATGCCTACCAACCTTCTCCATAACTTCACCCCCTCAACAGGATGCAGTGAGAAAAATACAATAAAAAGCTTGTGGGTCAAGATAAGGGCAGGGTGATCACTCGGCAATTACCATCACAGGCAAAAAGAGCCTAGCGTAAGGAAATTATTTTATCACCAAATGAACATGGCAGGTTAATGAGAAATAAGAAAAAATCTACAAGTCAACTTCACCTCATTCCTTCCTTCTTTCTGGGCTCAACTTCACCCCCAATTTCTCTGCCTCCTGCACTCAGGTGGTATGAGGAAAATGAGGAATTGGGATTGCTGTCAGTTCATCACATGTTCTCTCTGCCACTACTTCTTCCTCACATTCTTCTTCTGGTTTAACATTGTTCCCTTCCATGGTGAACCATCCTTCAGGAACAGACTACTCCAGCGTGGGTCATCCATGGAGTCACAAGGCCTGCCAGCAAAGCTGCTCCAGTATGGGCTTCCCATGAGGTCACAGCCTCCTTCAGGCATCTACTTCATCTAACATGGGATCCTCTATGGGCTGGGGATGGATATCTGATCCACTATGGAGCTCCATGAACTGCAGGGGGACAGCTGCCTCACTCTGGTCTTCACCATGGGCTGCAGGGGAAACTGCTCTGGTGCCTGGAGCACCTCCTCCCTTTCCTTCTTCAATGACCTTGATGTCAGTTCTTTCTGTCACCTATTGTCACTCCTCTTTCCCAGCTGCTGTTGCACCTTTTATATTTTCTCCTTCTTAAATAGATTATCACAAAGGTGCTACTATTGTCACTGATGACTTGGGTTTGACCAGCAGCAGATCTGTCCTAGAGCCACGTGGAACAACCTTTCTCAGACGTGGAGGCAGCTGCTCACAGAAACAGGTATGACAGCTCCTCTACTATCTAAGGCTTACCATATAAACCCAATACAACACTGAAAATTAAATTCAATTAAAAGGTTATGAAAACTATGCCAAAAAAATTGTCCTTCAAAGTATAAAGCCAGCCTAGCACCTGCGCATAAGGACAGGAAAATTAGGCATGAAAGATAAAGTGAAATCAACAGACAAAGGTGTCCCATAAGCCAAGGTCATATGAAGTAAGTCATATGAAGATAAAAGAAGGATACTGAGCATATTAACATGATTCATAGAAAGACACGTTTGGACACCATAAGTAAAATGATCCAGGAAGTCAAAACTTTGTAGAATACAGAATACATATAAATTTCCAAATATTTTTTAAAATTTAGCTGCAGATGATTGACAGCCATCATTTACACTTAAAAGGCAGTATATAGATACATGTGTTGTAAACAGAGTAGCAGAGAAAAAATATTTGTATTTATAATAATTTCATTTGAACCACACTCTAAGGTCATGTGGAATAATCTGTAAGGGGTTTATGATGCAATTACTTCCAACATTCGTCTGGGAGAAACACAGAATATGAACTTTTACAGTTTGAAAAATGTTCAGAATAGAAATATATTTTTCTGGCTAATTTGTTTCTCTTTATTTTTTTATTTTTTTTTTTTTAGAAAGCAAATTTCAAATTCAAAATGTTGCCATTTACTGTGTAACCACTGTAGCGGCTTTTCATGCCATATTTCTATTCCTCATCTGCATTACTACTGTTATAAAGAAGTGAGATGGAAACACAACTCTTAAAACTTCTTTTTTTGCTCTTAAGACTTCATATTGCTTGAAATGTAAATCCCTGTCCAAGCCAAGTTCTGCAAACTAATGTTAAGTAGGATAGACATCCAGGATACTGAGTATAGGAAATCCAAAATAGATTTTGCATTCCAGGAACGAGTCCATCTCTTTTACACTATAATATATGTCAAGATACTTTCTGTTTTGCAGTCTTTCTGTAACAGCAAAATCCATTCTATTCCGCTCTGCAGGTCTAAAGTAGCTGGAATTTTTCCCATATACTACCTTCTATAAATCTCAGCAGGAAAGAGCAGGTGGATTAATTCAACTTAATAGAAATAAAATGACATCTTTCATGATACAGATACGTTTTGAGACTTATCACAGTTGGTCCTGAAAGGTAATGCAAAGATTAATACAATGGGGTGCCATATGAGGTGCATTCTGAAAAGGAAGTTCACCTTCTACTCAAAGCATCTTTAAAAGTATGCATTTAAGGAACTTTTTTAAACCTCTACTTTATGACTGCAGACATTCTTTTAGCTGGACCAGAGGCTTGGGACTTTTCTCTGTGCTATGTACTGGGCTGCATGATGTAACCTGCATGACATATTGTCTGGAGGATAATTGTGTGACTTGTACTGCCATAATGGATCATGGTATGTAGTTGGATTCTTGAGCCTACTTAAAAGGATAAGGGTGGAGTGTTCTTTGAAGTGTCTTATCTGGTTTTATCCCAGTTAACATCATATACTAGATAAAATTTTAGAGTAATGCAAGTAAATTGAAACCTAAAGTCCCTTTAGAAACTGCATTTTAGTGCTTGTGGAGCATGTTTCAAAAGCCCAGGGTAGTCCCTGGGCAATATTACTTTCCCTAAACTTTGCTTTCAACCTGTCTGTTTTCTAAAGTCATTTCCATCAGGATGTTCAAATTACACAGCATTAATCCATAAATGTCATTTAACATTAAACCCTACCCTAGTAAACCAGTAATTAAGAAAGATAACACTATTTTGTCTTTCTTGGGTTTGTCTGCAAGAAAAATGAGTATTGACTATTACTTACCACTACCTGCTCAATACGAAAGATTTCAATTATTTAAATAAAAGTCACATATTCAGAAGATTAAAGTACTTTTTAAATCTAGGGGGAGAAAAGAGACTCTGCTGGGAAAGTACAAAACTACAATTATTAAAAAATTCTTTACTGATGGTGAAGTATACGGTGCAGTAGTTGTCTATGAAATTTACTAAGTTAGCTCTTTTGTCTTTTACGTACTTTATAATTATCATGGTTTCTATTAAACTGCAAAACTGTGTGGGGACCTGAATCAATTTTTTCTTTAAATACTCTCCAAATGCTTTTTGTATATGGAAAAATAGTGTACTATAATGCACTTTTTTCTAGAAGAGGAAAAGCTATGATTCAAGCCACTTTATGTTCCTGTTTGTATTTCATGAACAAATCAAGAAATTTCACAAAAATTACACATATTCACGAATAGTTTTGGTCTTTTGAACCCTCTCTGAGCGAACATTTACAGTCTTACTGTTCTCAGGTAGGATCCAGTTTCAATGCAGCAGCCATAACAGTTGTGGGGGGTTTATGCTATATAACAAGAAAGGCCTTAATGTATTTCAGTCTCAAAAAAACCCATAAAAAAATAAAAGAAACATATATGAAGTCAGTGACTAACTGTTGGTCAAAACTACTCTCAAACACTTGTGTACATGGATTTACACCAGCAACTGGGAAATACTTAGGCCCAAACTTAGGTTTGTTCTTGTTAGCAGGGAAAAAGGGTGACAAGAGTCACATATTTTGTGGGGGTCATTTCCATTCTGGAATGCACATTATTGTTCTTTCTCTCCAAACTTTGGGGATAAAGTACAACATGTTTCTTTGCCCACAGCACAGCCACCTCTTCCTTCCATCTTAGCCCATGCTCCCAAGTGTTCACTGTCCCTGAACATCACAAAGTTGCTTTTGCCCCCTTCTAATTGTCTCTTGGTTTTCTGGTTGCTTTTCTGTCTCTGACAGATCTAACACACACATGTGGGAGTCTCATGTACTAAGAACGAACAATGGCCTGTGGTGGCCAACTACAAACTAAGTGGAGCTATGCAGAAAAGAGTAACTGGTTTCCACGCTGCAGTTTGTGGGGATGACAATCCAGAAAAGATATGATCAAGAGGCACAGTGAACATAAATAGAGCACTCAACAGAAGATGTCCATCCTGGAAGGTACGTGATTCCTAAGCTTGTATTAGTAAATGAGTTGCTAACTTAGCAGTATTCTGAGGGCTCAGGGTATCGGCATGAGCTGTTGTATTGGATGTTGCAGTGTTAGCAGAGTCTTTGGCATAGTTCTGGCTTAGGCCAAATTGCAGTTTAGGCAGATTACACCTTGTGCCTAGCCATGGAATGGTAGGGAACAAGCACCATTCCTAGCTGGTAATTTGGATATTGATTAGAGAGCTTACTGAATGAGTATCACCTGTATCAAAAAGCAGTGACTGACCAGTTTTATTTACAGGTACAGATGTGGCTTTGAGTCCTAGTGGAGACCAGGTCCAGTGCAACAAGCTGACAGCTGTCCTCCCCTCCAAGCAAAAGATACATAAGCAGATTTGTGCTTACCACCGTCCTTGCCTGTACAACCCAGAATGGATTAAGGGTCTAAGGAGGTATTAGACTGCACTGCCTCAGCTGCTCCTGAACAAAACATTTTTAATTTCTTCTCCACCTTGCTTAAATGAATTGTGAATCCCATGTTTGTCACTTTTAATGAGGTCTGTGATTGACATTATTATTGATAGTAGTGATTAGCGTTTTCTGACATAACAATACATTAAATACTGGGCAAATTATGCAAGTTGTATAACCTCAATACTATTCAGTCTGAAATTTAACTATTTTGTTCTGTTTTAGAGACTGTTTTCTCATTTGCTATAAAACATATTAGTCTTTCTTTTCTGATGTGTTCCCGATCCTTGGATATAAAATTTAGCAAAATTTTTATGTTCTTTAGTATACAATTTGCGCAATAACCTAAAATGCACCATGCCTTTGGGAGAAACATTTTACACTCAGTTTTTTTCCAATTCACTTCCAAATAAATCAGTATCATACAAAAAAAAAAAATCTCATCTCAATTTAAATATTTACTTCTGCAAATATTGGTAACAAACAGTAAATAAGACACTCATAAGTCTTTCGGTTTTTCTTAATCCCTCCTTTAAATATCCCCTGCCGGCCATTTTCATGGCTACCATGCATAGGATACGCTCAGTCTAGTTATCAAAAAGTAAGAAGTCTAAATCAGGTTTTGACCATCCATAATCGCTGGAGAAAGACAGGCAGCTCCAGAGGGTGATTCATTCTCTCCTAAAATAAAGGGGGTGAATCACCCTCTGGAACTGCCTTCTATTTACCCTTGATTGCAGAGGGAATCTTGATGACTGCTTTATAAAAAGACATGATTATGCAGTCGCTTTAAATGAACATAAATTTAGGTTGTTGTCAAAAATGTGGACGCACCTTGCTCCAGTGTGTCTCCCTATTTCCATTTTCTTTTGATGCTGTAGGAGTGACAGCTGGTAAATGATTGGTTATAAAACTGGATATGGATTTTTCTGGGGGGAAAAAGTTGAGTTTTGTGCAGTTATATTCCCTGATTTGGCTTCCACAGTGATTGAAAAAGCTTAGCACCAATACAAGCATTTCTGGGAGCCATAACTGCTCATTTTAAAGTTGAGGAAAAGCACTGTCTTAAATTAAAGTGACTATGTAACCACAATTTATAAGCAAATAGATTTAGGTGAAATGAATCTTTTAATTGAAACTCTGTTCTGTTGCTTAAGCATGATGCTTTACTGCCATTTGAGACCACTTTTGGTAACTTTTAAAGTGTTATTTTATTTAGGATTTAGCCATTAATTTACTCTTAAAGGTGTAATTGCAGCTATATATTTCACCAGGGAATCTATGAGGAAAATGTGCCTTGAAACTTGTAGACTTTTGAGATACAGGAAAAGAGCTGATGTTATTTTCTTTAACATATTACCCCCAGCAGCATGTAAATAAAGGCTCCAAAGAACACCTTCCATAATAAGTACTGTAGCCCTGGATCAGGAATCAATCCCTTTACTCTTCTTATATGGCTCAGGATTGCATTTTTGCTTCTTGTCCAATAACATGTTGGGGTTTGTCTTCTGTCTCTTTCAATGTTTAATAATAGAATCTTTTTAGCGTGTGACATAAAAGAAATTATCAAGAGGAGAAAGAAAGGAAGGAATTGCCACAATGGACACCTGAAATCTCAGCCCCTACACACACTAATCCAGTGGTGCCTAGCCAGGCCGAAAAGGGTTTTCCAGCCTCTTCAATACTTTTAAACTATCTCAGATTCTGAATACGATAGCTGCATGCAGGGCTGTCCCACAGAGAGTAGTGCCTGTTCACTACTCTCAATGGGAGAGTGTCCGACAAGTTGTGAGGAGTGGTTTGTAAGTACTGCCGTGGGAACAAGCAAACGGTCCAGGCACTAGGCATCTTTCTAGTAATTAGTTGTCATATGCAATCAAGCCTTGGTGTCTGAACAGGGCGATCTTTCACTTAGTTGTATAGCCACAGCCTCAGAAATGTAGGTAAAAATCCTGTCTCGTCATGGATAAGTATGAGAATGACTGTTCAGGTAGCAAGTTAAATTTGCTCTTTAATTCTTTTCAGAAGTGGAAATGATAAAACTTCATGAACATTTAAGAACTTTTTTGTTCCACGGAATCTGTTTTTTGAGTACTACCTGCAACTTGTGGTGTAAAGACGCTTTCTTTTTCTTCTCAAATGAGTGCATTAAAAGTGAAACCTCAAGTTAAAATTATTTGGGCTCTTACTCAATATCACTCTCACATGCACAGGCACACAATGAATCAGATGGATTCAATTTAGACTTTTTTGAGGGCTAAAAGCCTTATACCAAATGGAGAGATAAATATTTTATACTGTTAAAATAGTATGAAACTTCAAACATGGATTTTCTTTGACTGAGTAGATCTGAGTTACAGAATGTTAAAAAACATTTGAATGATCCTCTCAGTATGTAACCAGCTATGCTTTCCTGACATGGAGGAGCTCACCCCAGTGCCGTTGTGACTGTTCATTAATAAACTGCTGTCTCCTTTTAAAGCACAAGCTGAAGAACGATAAGGGCTCCTAATGCAGCAATAGATGATCTATTAGTTATTCCCAGAAAAACCTCTCCTGAAAAAAAGCATATTTCTCTGGTAGCATGACTCTCCTTTTCTAGGATGGGCAAACACAGGTGATATTAGTACTAAAGAAGAACTGAAAATACTTTCTCATTCACGTAACTAGCAGCAGGAAGGCCAATCACCACACATGGTTCTAGAAGGAACCCTTCGTTCCCTCTACTCCTCAACACTTCCGTGGTGTAAGGTCTGTCATCATTTGGTTTTGGCTCTTTCAGATCTGAAAGGAAGAGGACCAAATAATGGGAAATTTTACCAGGAAGCTCAAAACCTGTAATCAAACAGCAAGCAAAGGCTTTGGTCCCAGGTTACAGTCGGATTCAGGCACTTCTTCAGGTGCCTTATTCTGACACTCAGTCACATTCATTCACAAGATCCTGCTCAGCTGCTGTCAAATCTAACAGAGCGAAGAGTTCTTTGGCAACTAACTTTGTGCTAGCAAAGTTCCTGGGGCGTTTACCTTTTGTTGCATAATCCTCTAGTGGCTAATTGTGCAGTTTACACATTTGTTTTTACGGGATTACTTGGACTAGCATTTTTCTTTCTGTAAAAATGACGTAACCCTTATGTTGTCAGCTAAGCTGAAAACATACCCTGATTATTGCTAGAGCAGAGCTGTTTTGCGCAAACTCACAGGAATAAAAAAATTATAATGCCTATCTTTCCTCTAGAGAGAAAGTTGAGAAACTCTTAAAACTGTAAACTTTAAAAGCAGACAAACAAAAAGGAACTTTGCAAATAAATGACAAAAAAGATTTTTCTTGAAAAAAATTAAACCCCAAAATACATAGAGAATAACAAAACAATTGTTTGCCTGTTGGAGAAATTAATTCGCTTCA
This sequence comes from Callaeas wilsoni, assembly GCA_013398955.1. Lineage (NCBI taxonomy): Eukaryota > Metazoa > Chordata > Aves > Passeriformes > Callaeidae > Callaeas > Callaeas wilsoni. Next base: position 132,504 of record VWPU01014367.1, on the reverse strand, counting down.
GAGAAATCTTTTTATTCTTTCAAATATGCCAATACAATTCTTGGATCAGATAAGAATAATAGAAGAGCAAGCTCCCTCTCATCTGTTATCTGCAAAACAGTGACTGTGATAGCTTCTTCATCACATTTTAAAATACTGGCAGCAAGAAAACAGATAGTTGTTCTCAGGGTGGCATCAGAAGTATGGTTTTGCCTGATGGACCTGCAGAAGCATGTCTTATTTGATGTGACTTCATTTTTTGAAAAGGGTTGTCTGAAAAACAAGTCCCATCAGCACGTATCCACCTGCAGGATCCCTTACAGATTTCTTGTTACAATGGCTTGCTCTTGGGAGATGACAGGCAGAATCTCCCACGGCCTGTGGGAATTAGCACTTGAGGAGAGCAACCTGCCACACGTAAGACCTTTCTCCAGTGGTCTAGGTGTAGTTACAGCTTAGCAGATCATGAAGTTTATAGATTTGTAACCTGACCTTTGCCATTTCTTTTTCTGTTAACTTTATTTAGATTTAAGCAAGTAGGGCTCAGGAAAGAGAGGCTGGCTTGCTACAGACACAAGAGGCAGAAAGGAAGGGTGTAAACAAATTAATTTCTTGCAGATTAAGTGGCAAGTACTGACGAGGTATTCTTATTCTGTAAAGATTTTAGGAACATAATGAACCAGGAGCATAAAAGTAGGTTTTGGGAGAAGTATCCCTGAAAATGCTGGGTAGAGTTGGGGCTCTAACATCTGCAAGTGAGCCCTCATCAACAGACTCCAACCAACACTGAAGAAACAAGACATTTCACAAGATCCTCCTACACATTATGGTAGAGAATATTGCTAATAGCTCTGAGGTAAGGCAATTCTATAACATAAATTTTTATCAGAAGTTGCTTACATCTTGCGCATTAGCAATCAGAGACAGTCTTGTAAGTAAAACTATCAGCCAGTGTCATTGGTTTCTCTACCAGCTTAGTACTGTTGTGACAAATAAGGGTCATATTGATCAGGCAGGGTTTTGTTTTAATTAGCTCTGTGTAAGTAATAAGCTCTGGAACAGAGGCTATTATTTACGTACATTTTAAGTTATCAATTATACATATGTATATTGAGTTGATTTTTTTCTTTTTTCTTTTTTTAAATTTTGATGATATGAGAAACTATTTCTAGGAACGTTTTAGTTGAACCTCTACAGGAGAAGAAAGAAATGATTGTGCTACAAAAATATCTCTCATCTCCCAGGTGAGTAAATGATATCAAGAACAAGACTTAGACTTACTTAATAAAAATATCTGAACACCAAAAACAACTCTGGGAGGGATTATCAGTTGCTGAGGAGAGCAGCCCTTGTGCCAAGATGATCAAGAGCAGAGTGCTCTAGCAGAGTGCTCTGGTGGGGTTCCCAAACAGGGAGAACCTCAGGAGAGCTGAGGGAGCTGCCAGGAGCCTGCAGCTCACACGACAGCAGCTGACGGGACCTGGGCAAGGCCAGGGACAGCGGTGGCCAAACCCCCCACATGCATAAAAGTTCTTACGCTCTGGATGGTTGAAGAGTGTCATGGAGAGCAGGGTGAGAGAGACAGACTACTGGAATTGCACCCTGCCTTCCCTGGGACAGGGCTGTTTAGCAGACTGGTTGGCAGAGTCCCTTTCGAGGGACTGAAGAGCAACGAGACCATGAAGAAGAGATATGGTTCAAGAAGGAAGTCTTAAAGATGCAGGAGCAGGCTGTTCCCTTGTACCAAAAGATCAGAGAGGAAGATCAGCCTGGCGAAGCAGATAGCTTTGGGTGGACCTTGGGAAAAAAGAAGGGGCAGGAAACTCAGGAAGACTACTAGGATGTCATGAAGTTATGCAGGGAGAAAATTAGAAGGACCCAGATGGAACTTAACCTGATTACTGCTGTAAAAGACAATAAAAGGTTTCTATAAATGCATGACCAACAAATGGTGTGCTAAGGAGAATCTCCATCATTCATTGGATGTGAGGGGAAACATAGTGACAAAGAATGAGGAAAAGGCTGAGGTATGTAATGCCTTCCTTACCTCAGTCTTTAAAAGTTAAACCAGTTGTTATTTAGGTACCACCTCCCTGAGCTGTAACACAGGAATGGGAAATAGAGTAAAGTCCCCATAATCCAGGAGAGAATGATCATTGATCTGCTACACCATTTAGACTCACACAAGTCCATGGGTCTGGATCAGATCCACCCAAGGGTACAGAGGGAAAGAACTGGTGGAAATGCTCATCAAGCCTCTTGCCATCATTTTTTTGCAGTCTTGTCTAAAAAGAGGTGTTCCAGTTGACTGAAAGTTGGCAAATGTGACTCCCATCCACAAGAAGGGCTGAAAGGAGGATCTAGGGAACTACAGGTGTATCAGCCCAACCTTGGTGTTGGGAATGGTTACAGAGCATCCTGAGTGCCATCACATGGCACATACAGGACAATCAGGGTATCAGGATCAGCCAGCATGGGTTTGTGAAAAGCAAGTCCCACCTGACTTCCCTAGCCTGCTCCTATGGCAAGGTGACTCACTTAGTGGATGAAGGAAAGAGGGATGCTCTAGTAAAGCTTTAGACACCATTTCCCACAGCATTCTTCTGGAGAAACTGTCTGCTTATGGTTTGGACAGGTGCACTGTCCTGATGTCCAGGCCCAGAGAGTTGTGGTGAATGGAGTTACATCCAGTGGGTGGCCAATGACTAGTGGGCTTCCCCAGGACTCAGTATTGAGGCCAGTCCCGTTTAACATCTTTATGGACAATCTGGACAAGGGCATCAAGTGCATCTTTGGTCAGTTTGCAGGTGAAGCCAGTTTGAGTGGGAATGTTGATGTCCTAAAAGGTTGGAAGGGATCTGGACATGCTGGATCAATGGGTCAAGGCCAGTTGTAGGAGGTTCAACAAGACCAAATACCAGGTCCTGTACTTGGGTCACAACAGGCCCATGTGGCAGTACAGGCTGGGTGTAGAGTGGCTGAAAAGTTGCGAACTGGAAAAGGACCTAGAGATTCTGGTTGACAGTGGTTAAAAGTGAACCAGCATGTGCCCAGGTGTCCAAGAAGGCCAATGGCATCCTTGGCTTCTATCGGAAAATAGTGTAGCCAGCAGGTCTAGAAAAACTATTGTCTCCCTGTAGTCAGTGCTGGCAAGGCCATAAACAAAATCCTGTGTTCGTTTTTGGACCCCTCATGACAAGAAAGACACTGAGGTGCTGGAGCATGTCCAGCAAAGGGCAATGGAGGTGGTAAAGGTTCTGGAGCACAAGTCTGATAAGAAGTGGCTGAGGGAGCTGGGAGTTGTTTAGCCTGGAGGAAAGGAGGTTCAGAGGGAACATTATTGTTCTCCACAACTACCTGAAAGGAGACTGTAGCCAGCTAGGGGTCAGCCTCTTCTCCCAAACAACAAGGAATGGGATAAGAGGAAATAGCCTCCAGAGTCCCCAGGGGAGTTTTTGATTGTATGTTAGGAAAAATTCTTTCACCATAAGAGTTGTCAAGCCTTGGAACAGACTGCCTGGGGAAGTGGTTGAGTCACCAGTCCTGGAGGTATTTAAAAGATGTGTAGATGTGGCACTTAGGGACACTTAGGTTTAGTGGTGGACCTGGCAGTGCGGGGTTAATGGTTGGACTCAATGGTCTTCAAGGTCTTTTCCAATATAAACCATTCTATGATTCTATGAATTAGTTTTTACTGAAGGCCTTACACAGATTTTTGAAGGCCAAGTTTAGCAGCTTTATGCATACATCTTACAGCAGGATCAAAACCTTTAGTACCAAAATCCTGAGTGCTTCAGCAAAGGGGAAATGTTAATGGCATAAATTTTTTATAAAACCTGCAATACAGGTACAGACTGGGAGTGCTGTAATACTCTAGGTTCATTAATATTGCACTTTTAAAATAATTGCTTATAGAAGAGAATATGCTGGAACTCACTCAAAACATATATTAATTGTTTTGGATTTAATAGCAATCTGAAAGGTAAGTTGTACATATGTAAATCTCAGGTCAGTTTCATTAATTTCACATTTGCTTTTTGAATCTGTTCTCTTCAGCAGAGCCTTCCTGCCTTTTTCAGGGATGACACCGGTCTTTCTACCTAACAGCTACATAAAAAGATTATATCACTTTAAATTTGTTCCATGAGGTAATTATTTGATAACTGCAAAGCTGAAAAAAAATAACTTCTTATCTTTAACTGTTTTGAATCTCCAGGTATTGTAAAAATAACCTATGACTATTGTTCACTACTATTTCTAGCCACAATTATTACTAGAATTTCAGTTTTAGCCATCACTACTGGGGGATACAAAGGAAATAATGTGATACAGTTAGAGGAAAGCAAACCTCTTACAGAGAAGAATGTGTGCTGCCACAAACATATCAGAGCTGTCTGCTAATCTCATAGTAGGTGCAGCATGGGAAATAGAGCTTCCCTAAATACACTAGTCCCTAGCACTTTGGAGAAAGAAGACTTTCCATTAGCTGTCAGTAGATTAGATTTTCTGGTGGAAATGGCCAAAAGGCCGTTGATGTTGGCAGAACTAAACAGAGCCCTTTAATACCAATACAGACTTTAGACTGCATTGTCTTTCTTGTTTCCTACCTCATACATAATTCACACTGTGGTTTGTAAACTGACCAACATGTTTTTACATCTGTACCAACAAGTATCTATTTGTTTATCTGTTTTGCTTATTTTTATAAGGAAAAGAGACTTGTGTACTTACGTAAGTAGTTATGCAAATACTTCTGTACTTGTCTGCTAACCTTTAGGTGTTAGTGCCTTTAGAAAAAGTTTTTAATCGTTTGGACAATTTTGACAAAATTCAAATAGGAGTTTTGCAAGATAATTATTTCTTGCAAATGATGTGCTAAGGTAGGGAAGAGCAACGAGGAGTCTGTCATAGTCCATTCAATTTAAGGTATTCAGCTGCACCTAACAGCAGCATGCAGAGAAATCTAGACTAAGTATAGAGTTGGCATTATGTCTTTCCCAATAGGGTATATTTGAACTTAGTGAAATACAGAAAAATCTTCCAAAATTTTCTGAAATAGGAAAGTCTGTATTATTTCATTTTTTAAATATATGGTGTAAGGCTACAACTATATGAATTTCATCATGGCCCCTCAACCATTCATAAGTGTCGAAATTGTTCACATGTTTTTTGATCAAAGGAGAACAGTGAAATACTTAGAGAACCAGAAAGACAATATTTCATCCATAACACAAGGGATAAACTCATCTGGCAGCATTAGCTAGTCCTACAGTTAGCTATATTTACTTAAATAATATTTTTTATCTTCCCTTTTCATCTGGTAACTTTGGTTTTTCTTGTATCTATTTGGTTTCTAGCAAGTTCTGAAAAGCTGAGAGGAAAATGTTCTGAAAAAGTGTGGGGGGTTAAATGAGTCTGAAAAAATGTCCTTTTGGCTTCATAGTTATGTAGAAGGAAACATGATGTGAATTTTTACATGCTGCATTACTTTCAAGGTGTCACCTTTAAGCACTTTTTCAGAAGACCATGTTTTGCAGAATTTAAAGGCTTTGAAGGCTTCATAATAAACACACACAGCTTTACTGGTATTTGATTCTGAAATATCAGTAATTGTATACAGTTCTCTTTTTGAAAATTTGAATCTTTTATTGTCTAGGATATATCTAAAGAAACATTTCCTCTGCAGGAAGGAATGAAGAGATTATCATAAATAACTAGAAATTTTCATCTAAGTATTTGCTATGATATCCTTAGTGTATTCCTGTTCTTGTAATTTTTATTACTGTTCTTATAATTTTAAATACTAAATGAAAATCAAATTTGTCCCAGATGGTCACCAAGGGACTTCTTAAATTGGACAGCATGTGAATATCTTTTCTTGTCTCAAACCCAGTCCTTTATACTAGTATATACAGGTAGAGCATTTGCATACAAAGTCATCATATAAGACAAATCTCAAGCCTGGGTATTTAATAAATATTAATTTGCATCAGATAAAAAGAGAAGAGCATATGATAAAGTTTAGGAAGTTTCTTGACATTTTGAAAGCAGAACATCTATGCTTAAGTTGAAAAAAGGTGACAAAGGACGTTAAAAGTGCCAAAGTTTGAAGATTGAAGTGAACCTGATTTCATCTCTGTCTCTTTCTTCATACTTTGCTAGACAGTTATTCCCTAATCACACAAATTCCCTAATTAACCTATATATCATTGCTCTATAACTTCATTTATTACATCCATGAACTGCTTCTGAAATTGGGCAATATGGATGAATATAACTTGAGAGTGTAAATGCCACTTGGGCTTTTAAAGTAGGATTTAAGAGGAAGTTAGATGGCTTAGACTAAGAAATAAGTTCAGAAAGCTTGTGCTTGACCGGCTTTATCATACCGGGGACGACTGGATTTATATAATTCACTCCCTTTGATCTGAGACTTATTTAGAGGCCTAATTACGAGACTCTACAGAAGAGCATGGGCAACTTGGTGCATGATTTCTTCCTAGATTCCAATGTCATTCAGAAGGAAGATGACATAGCTGTCATGCTGGCAACACCTGTGGGTAGCTGTGTGCTCAGAACAAAGAAAGCTGTACTGACCGAAGAGGTTTCCATTGCAATGAAGAGGCAAAGGAGGCAGTGTTTTCTGCTAATGACCTATCGGTTAGAGTACTCTGTACAGGAGGGAAATCTGGCTTAATTACCTGAAATCCAGAGTGGAGTCAAACCTAATTCTGTATTTACTAGGAGAATATCTTTATCTCGAAACCGCACCATATGGTAGTCAATTTTAAAAGTGATTGCCTGAGAGATTGTAGTATCATAATGTCTTCTAGGTTGGAAAAGACCTTTAAGATCATCTATGTCAAATCATAATCCAGCACTGTCAAGTCTACCACTAAACTGTGTCCCTAAGCACTACATCCTCACATTTTTAAATACCCCCAAGGATGGTGACTCAACACCTCCTTGATTAGTCACCATATTTGCACTGCATGCTTGGATTTTAGATGTCTGAATTAATAATTGTCCAGCTCGCTAAATGCAAAATTTCATTGGAAATTATGTTTCTAACTTACCTTATTGCTTAATAAAATCTCATTTGGATCTTGTTAGGCCCTTTCTTACCAAAACAACTTTGAAACTCTGGAATATGTTTACACAATAGAATTAATTGCCTTGTATGAGATTTAGGTGCACATTGTGACCAAAAAAAAAAAAAAAAAAAAAAATAGAAAATTATATTTGTGTTTTACATCCTCAGTAAATTGAGGCTAGGAAGATTAATTCACAGGAGTGTTGTACCCAAAATGCAATAGAAGATTCCTGGAACTCAGAAGTAGAAGCCATTCACTCTTTTTTACCCCTCTTTGTAGACACTCCTGCTTTTTGCTGTCAACAGGTTATTATGACCTTTTTGTCTTGTGAATATCTGATAGAAGTGGCCAACCTCATTCAGTACTAGAAGAAGCAATTTAAAACACAGTGTCCATTAAAATCAATCACTCATAAAACATTAATGGTAATAAAAATCTAAATACAAATCCAGAAAGCTTTTAATCATTAAGCCAGAGAAAAAACATTTATTCATGTGCTAGTGACAAAGTAAACTTTTAAGTGTTTTTGATGGCATTTTAAAATATTGATAATATTATAGATTGAGAGGGTATATTTGAGCAGCCTTACATAAATAGAGCAGTTTAATAGCCTCAGGTTCTTTTATTGCTGATAAGCTAATGGTATGCATTCTTTTAGTATGGGGAGATATTGAACATAGAAAGAATAAGTTGTACTGTCTCTGAGATAACCATCTAAAGAGACAAACGTCTATATTCTGCACTTTTTCAATTTTCCAGGTGGCTCTCAGCAGTGTCCCAAAATCCTGTACAGTGTTGTGGTCTTTGAGCACATAAGAACTCTTTCCATTCAGAAATGCAAAAAAGGCAGAAAGTACTGAAAATAACATCTCGCCTTCTGTCACTGAACTCAGAGTTAACAAAAAGTTGCTGTGCTGTACAAACACTGCTGTCTCTTGTTGATTATACTCTGAGTAGCACAGCCACAGGCTTGATTTGACTAAAAAGAATTGGTGAAATTTTTGTAAGTTCTTTAAGGCTAAGGCAGGGAGAGAAGAAAAAAAGAGTGAAGAGAGTAAGTCATTTAGCGTTACTTTTTGCAGACAGTTCATTAGAAACCTCCCCTAGGAATTAGGACGTAAGGGTTCAGGTGCTTTTCCTGAACTAAGTGGAGCATAGCTGAGCTAGGTCTTTTTGGGGTACGTTATTATTATTAAAATTGATTGTTTTGGAACGGATTCCTGATTTTTGAGAAAGATTCTTAGTCTTCACAATTTACCAGTCTGGAAATTCAGAATTTTCTTGAAATTAATGAAATTTAATGGATGAAAAAACACTTCCAAGCTCACAATATGTATTTCTAAGGTAGAATGAAATCACTCTATTCTTCTGAAATATATATTCTGTCTAAGAGAATTCAATCCTTCTGTATTTTTTTCAGTCATGTTAGCACCCAATAGCAAGTAAAAGAAAGGACTGGTCTGTTTTTATTTTAAGGAGAAAAAAACTAATACTCTTTTTATTGCAATATTTGATAGGAATATTTTTTATCAGAATGAATCAGACATCTCGGGTTGGATAAGGTCATGATAAGCATGCTCTTTATGGATTTTAAATATGTAAACATGTTTTGAATATCTAGTTCTTGTCTAAATCATGTTAAAAACTTTACACTTATTATTTTTGTACAATAACATTGAATGGTCTTTGCTAATAAAGTTTCTAAGACATATTGTCAAAAGCAACCAGCAACTCAGCCATTCCTGGTTTGATATCAATGTGAGAAGACAGATTGTCCAAAAAGTTAATATCCATTTAAACATATAAATGAACCAGAGAGATATTCTGAGGTATTAAACTCTCAGCATGTCCCACTGAGAAGAATGAATCTGTTGAATGCATGCTCTTGAGACCTACTTCATCTAGATGCCTAAATAGGAGTTGAATTCTTTTGACAGTTCTGCAGTGATAAGTAAGCCTCACAAAGACATTGACCTATTGTAAAGGAGACACATTAATAGTAAGATTGTCATATAACAATGTTAGCTTATTTCACTCATAATTACTTGTATCATGCTTTTTTCAAACTAAATTATAAAATATGTCTTAGAGAAAAACATGTGGTTTTAGGTTTCCCAAAACCCACTTATTTCTACCTACAGTGAATTTCATCTACAGTGGCCCAATCTGCTAGTCTCTGTGATGAGATTTCTAAGGATATCTGCAACAGATTGAGTTATAAGGTCAGGAACACAAAAGTATTTCCTTCTTCCTAAGAGTGCACCTTTTTAGATCACTAAATATGTGCATGCAATTCCCTACTGAATTTCTGAGGATTTACTGGAAAATGTTTACCTTCTTAAATATAGCTTTGACCTGCCTAATCTTAGCTTCATAGATTTTTTTTGAGCAAAATTATCCTAGTCTAACAGGTTGTATATTACTCTTAGGAACATTTCTCTGAGTCACTACTATCTTGGACACATTTATTTGGAGTTTGCTCGAGGCAAGATCCCAGTGGCCAAGAGCGGGATCCTTTTTGCCTTTAAAACTAGGAGTGCCATTTCCTATACATAAACAGAGGTATAACATGTATGTGATTGACTGCAAAACAGCCATAAGAGTTTTCCTCCTCTTGAGTGGAGGGAGAAGAAGAACCTCAAAAAGCTTTATGTGTCTGAACAGGAATGCCAGTTTTCTGCTGTTTTTCTCATCTTCCATTTCGAGAATATTGAAAAACCCTAATTGTCACAGAGAACCCTTTTCACTTCAATTACTCAGTAAAATCTGCCTTGAGGAATGTAGAATTTGTCTTGAACACCTGCATTTGAATTGTGCCAGCCAGTGAAAGAACTTGCACCAAGAAATATAAATTATTTCTACACGTGCATTTTCTTTGATTTTCTCACATTACACCCATCTTACCATATCATGAAAGCGTCACTAATTATCACTAATTAGATTTTTCTCTGGACGGACTGCAAAGACAGACAAGTTGAGTCAGTAATTCTAGTTTACTCCAAGCACTCTTAACTGAGCTCAAAGAAAAAATCTGAAGTTCCCAATGCCGTGTTTTACTTATCAAGGTCATTGCTTACTTGGGTTTTTCAAGCATAAATCTCTGTGGGTGAAAATGTATATTTTAAAATACAGAGAACTACTCAAACCTTTTTAGGAAATTAGACATGAACCATTATGACAAATAAAATTATTATGAAAGCCAGGTTGAAGATATGCATTTTTAAATGAACAGTAAAAAATTTAAAAAGAGAAATAAACTTGATTGGGAAAGTCTGTTTGTGCATGAATTTAAAATAATTCCATGCAGCCTGAGACTTTGCAGAAATTTTTCCCAGTCTTCTTACCTCTTTATCAGACAAAGGAAGAAAACAGTGGAGAAAATTTTCAAGATTAAACTGTACGTTTCACAGCTTCATAAGTTTAAATGGAATATTTCTTTACTTTTTTTCTTTGAAGTTTTTCATGCTGCTTGTGTTGATATCTGTACCATAAACACCTATATAAAATCTAGACAACTGAATAGAAAATAATGAGATCTTAATGTAAAGTTTTTTTGTGTTCTTTCTTTTTCTGCTTTTTCTGTTTTATTTTTGCCACATAATTAAGATTTCACTCAGACACTGGTAGACTGGAAATCTGAAAAAATAGTTGATTAGAACTACTTGTGTCTGGTAGACACTTGTGTCTAGGATCACACTTAACTGCTTTTAGAAATAGCACTTATCCATTTGTCTATGGAAGTGCCTACCACTCTGTCTCATTTGTACAGTTTGACTAGGTCCCTTCTCACAAACCCAAATGTAGTCCATGGTGTTTGTATCCCTTGCCTCTCTCTCACAGACTTTTCTGCATAAGTAAACGCCTTATCTATTGCAATAAATACCTAGATATGCACATGGGACCTACTTTTCACGGGTTTATTCTTACATTTTGGGGTTTTTTTAAATTAATATCTTTTACAACCTCATGACAAGTTTATAGCAGGCTCTGCATAAAGACAGGACTAAACCATCCAAAACAAGCAGTTTCTAGAGAGCAATAGTCAGGAAAAATACAGGTGTTATGGAAACCTGGATAGGTATCTGAAATGTTATAATTTGGCAAATTACACTTTCTTCCAGGTGTGAAAGACAGCTACAAATGTATATTGCATGATTATGGGTAGTGCTTGTTAGGTATCAAAAGATCATTTTCCTTGTCTGATTGGAGTCTCTGGGATGTTTCAGGATGTCTTCAGTGAGCTTTAGATCAGACCCATGCAGAAAAACCAGAAATATAGATATTCATGGGTGTACAGATAACAAATGTGAAAAGTACTTTTCATTAATCTTCTTAGCGATTGTTTCCAAACCTCTGAAGTTCTTTCATTTTTACATTTTCATTTTCCTCTGGCTTCTCTCTCTCTCTTTCTCTCTCTCTCAGCTTTATCCTTGGTTTCCAGAGCTTTTTGTCCAATCTTTTGAGTATTTTCTGATGTGAAACACCTTTCTCATGGAACTTGAAATTCAGCTTTATGTATGTTTAACAATCTGAAACCATTGAGTCAGGAACTAGGGTTTTTTTGCACAATCGATGACTTCATTGTTTAGTACTTAGCTTTTCTACTGTCTGGTGGACAGACTACTTAGTTTTATAGGCGAAAAAATCAATTCACTGAAGTGTGACTCACATCTAACTATGCATCAGCTTAAAAGTAATCCCTTGCCCTCTTACAGAAATGAGAGCACATTTCACAAGCTAAATCTTTCTCAAAATCCTGAATAGTTCATCTATTCTTAATAAAAGCTAAATAAATTCACTGAGTTTTCATAATTCACTTTGGGTGACACACTGAAAATGCACCAGTGCCAATGACACCTGGACAAATGTGCAGTCTTTCACCTTCTCATCCACAAATTCCTGTTTCTCAGTGCATATAGTCTTAAAACTACTTTATCTTCTCACTTCCCTCTCCTACTCTATTGTCATATGCCAGATCTCCTACATCACAGTCCTAGCTAACACTACATTTAATTATCTTCTTTTTTGCAAATAAGAAAGAGCTGTGTTTAAGGTGGTTAAATTTGGTCTCATTAATGTTCCCCACTTGTTATTCGTTGCTACATATTTTTGCTCTGATACTGCCCCTGAAACAGTCCTTTTGAATTAGAAAAAGGCAAACCCCAAAACTACCAGTCTCAAGCGACCTTTTCAAAGGAATAGGCACTTCATCTGGTCTCGAATGTTTCTCTGGCAACAGGACCCATTCTCATTGCTTGCAATTGGCTACACTTCCACTCTTTCTACCAATGGAATGATTTTTTCTGCTGATTTCAGTAGCTTTAATCTGACCTCTCTTCCCTTTTCCCTCTGATGCCAATTACTTCAATCTTTTTTTGAATGGTCTCTGCAGGAAAACATGCCAACTAGAAAAACAATGATGCTTCCAACTACTTTCCCCTCATGCTTCTAACACAAGCAAGTATTCTTTCTACTGTGGTTCCTGGGTCGAGCCATGCTTGGCAATGTTAGCATTGCCATTACCACTTGCTTGACAACATGAGACATTGACCCAGGAAATATCTGAGAGAACCTGAGCTCATTTAAATTGAAAACACCACTTTCTTCTTCACTATTATTCAAATAAACACTTAATCATTTGCAAACTACGGCCTAATCCTATGTCATTGAATGAAGTGAAAGTTTTCTTATTGCAAGAAATAGGTCAGGCCCAATAGCCATCCCTTATAAAGTTTATTTATATATGTACTACCTAAAGCATATTTCTCATGTTTGCTTCCAAGTTCTTGTACAGACATTTTTTTATTGAAGGATTTTACTTTATTATCTGTTGGTCTTTTTGTTTTCTTTGGGGAACTATTACATCCATTCTTTCCTTGTGGGCTATTTAATTTTTGTTTGAGATTCATAAGAAGTCCTCAGACTGAGATGGTTCCTTTAAATATTGTATTTCAAGTCACTTCAGTATCTCTCTCAGCCACAAAAATGAACACACACAGAAAGCTGAAATATTTGGCCGTATGTGACGGAATCTTTTCAGGACTATGGTATTTGCTTAGTGTAGTATTTTTTAAAGGAAGAGAGATGGAAACATACACATTAGGCAAGTCAAGCCAAGTTAGAGCTTGGCTTAGTGTAGTCTTTTTTAAAGGAAGAGAGATGGAAACATACACATTAGGCAAGTCAAGCCAAGTTAGAGCTTGGCTTAGTGTAGTCTTTTTTAAAGGAAGAGAGATGGAAACATACACATTAGGCAAGTCAAGCCAAGTTAGAGCTAAATTTCTTCTGCCTCCTTTGCCTTATGTATTAATTTTTCCCTCACATTCATGTGTTCCAAAGAATCCTTAGATTCCAGGAACTCGTGTTTTGCGCTGAGCTATCTAAGTGTTTATCTGCAAAGAGAACCTTTGGGACAGACTTGAAAAGTATGCTTGCCCTCTCTGGTTGCTAGAGAAATTGATCTGTGCTCCTTGATGTCTGTTGACTCTTCCCCTCTTGTTCTAGTGCATTCTTCGAATTTACACTACATTTTGAAGGTATGTGAAAGAATGACCTGTTGACCACTTTCAAAGATAACCTCAAAGCTTGGAACACTTAAAGATCAGGATCTATCCTAGGTATCTTTGGTGCTGACACTACATTTGACTTTATTATACCCTTGTATACTGCTTTCATGTCTCTTCTGTGGCACAACAACTAGCATCTACGTTCAGAGTTCTTGGAACCTCAGGAGGTGTAGCTTTCAAATCCTAACATGACTGAGAAAATGACGGGCAATATTGGACAAGATGTTAAGGTGAATCATGTCTTCTTTCCTTCATCTAGACATTTATCTCTTGGGATTGGTACTTGTGTCCATCCTGGGTATGAAAACAAGGGCGAATGCTCTTCAACTATAGAATGGTTGCTCTCTATGACCAAAAAGCAGATTGTAACCGTAACCCTCAGGAAAAGGCTCTAATACCAAACCTATGGGATTAGAGAACTGCAGAGGATTTGAAAAAGGGCTACACTTCCCTCTCAATAACGTTCATACCTAAGCAAAGTACATTTACACATGTAGAAGTTGCTGAATATCCAACAAAGGTGTTGGACAGCAGAAAGTTACTAGAAAAAGCACAAGGAAAAGCTTTTTAGCAAATGAATTATAAATGGAAACTTGAAAATTTGGCTTAGCTGAAATTGGTTGTAAACTGAATTCAACAAACACTTTTGGCAGGAAAAAAAAGAAAAAACTGTGACTGTTGAAACATTTAATTTTGATACTTTAACAAGTGCATTGAAATTTATATATCAATATTTAATTCTAATACAAGGATAAATGACATAAAAACCAATTAGCTCATTTGGAACCTGTTTAAAAATTTTGTTTACCACAAAGGAACAGCAAAGAAAAAAAGGCTTTATTTCTGCAATAAAATCTAAAGAATCAAAAAAGTAGGTTAACCTCAAACAATTTTAATTTTTTTGGTCAGTCATGGTGTTGAAAAATCAGTTATTCTGATCAGTTTATTTGCCAATGTTCTGAGAACTTTCTAGCTGCCTGTTGCTTTTCATGTGAAAACTGTAATGTTGATTTTAATTTCAAAATCACTCAATTAGAGAATTTTTCCTCTTCTCACGCTGTCAGCTTGAGCCACATTCCTGTCATTATAATGAAACTTTGATCCTTTTCTCTCTTTGCAGAAGATATGTGATGCAGTATATAAATCTCTTTTATTTTCTTTCCTTTAGGATCCTTCATTCATTGGTATCCTAAACCATTTCTTTCTTGACCTTCAAGGCATGTTTCAAAGCTTGCCTGTTTGCATGAATGTTGGCATGGGCATAAGGTATATGAGGATTAGATTTGTATGATCAGAAAATACAAAAAAAAGTTTTACAATTTGTTTGATTTTATCTCATTTTAAAATTGTATGTGCAAAAAAAGACACACTGTTCTAATTTTTTGCTTTATACTACTGCTTTATGTTTCTTTTTTGCTTCTAACCAAAGTTTACCTAAACTCAGAATTACTATTTTGATCAAGGAATCTAGGCAAAAATACAAGTTGCTAAAAAGCAAATTCTAAAAGTATCTAAGAGCACTGTTCAAGAAGTAATAAAAAAACTCCTATCTGGAGCAGTTCCAGTAAACATTTTGCTTGGGATGCATGAGCTCTTGAAGCTGCTCTCCATGAAAGAATGGTGGACCTTCAAGAAGGCCATCAAACTAAGACAACTGAATTTTGAAATGTGTTACATGGCTCAGTTCCAGGGGGATAATCAGGAAAACCCCAAACCAGCAGTGCAAATAGGAGAGCCATTGGTGCATATACTGAGGACCAAACTCTCTCCATCTGAGGACACCTGCCAAGTAAAGAAGGACTGTCTGTAAAGATGCTGATTCACCATAGAACAGACCAAGAAAGAGATGAAACATAGAGTAGCTAAGTAGAACAACATATTTTTATTCCCTTCTTCCATCCTTCATCTGTCTTAGGGTCCAAAGAAAGAACATTGTTCTTCAGTCTACAGTGCCGTAATTAGCTGTATCTTTCTATTACATTATTCCAGTCAACATTTTTGTCTGTAGATTTTAGATGCACTAAGAAATAAGTCTAATTTCCAACAGTGCTGAGTAACCATAGTTCCTGTGGAGAGCCTGAGGTGACATATTTTGTGGCTATAAAAGGGGCCAGAAAAGGACAAGGTATAAATGGAATGTATTGTTTACCTTTCACTGCCTGCTGGCTACCTCAGAGTGTGAGGTTATTGATGGTTGTCTTATCAGAAACTTAAGGAGATCATATAATTTATTTATGCTCCAGTAAACAATTCTTAAACCAGTCTGAAAAATAACTGCAAAAGTGTGGATTTATCCTCCTTTCATTTTTGAGGAAAATGAGTCACAATTTTGAGAGTTTGATTAAGGTCACCCAAGTACTTTAAAAATTATTAGAAATTTTTTTCCTCCCATCCTTACATCAGTGTTTTCCTAAATATATTGTAGACTAGGAACTTAGACATAGCTGTTTGATGTCCGTCCTCTGACCGTACACAGGAATGAAGTACATTTTAGGACAAATATATACTCTCAGTTAAACTAAGGTGAATTGAACTGATTTGAGTAGAATTGCAAATTGTACTGATGTAAATGAAAGGAGAATTTGTCAGTTTTGCACAAAATGGAATGCTGAATTATATGTTATCAGTGGCTAATGGACCATGGTCCATTTCTCAGTCTTACATCTGTAATCTTACAGATGATGTTCAGGAACAGTCATAATTAAACAAATGAAATTTTATTAACCCAGTTACCAAAACTAGGCATATGAATATTTTTAATGAGATGGGGCTTGAGGAAAAATGTGGCATTGTTGCATTTTCAGTAATTCTATTTTTCCTATTGAGAAGACATACATTATGGGAAGAAGAACATTCAGATCAGATCACATAATAGGTATGCGTAATCATAGAACCGTGGCATCTGAGCATTGTTTGGGAAGAGACCTTAAAGATCATCTAATTCCAAAGCTCCTGTCATGGGCAGGGGTAATTTTCACTAGATAAGTTTGCTTGAAGTCCAATTCAGCCTTGCCTTGAACCCTTCCAGAGATGGGGCATCCATATCCAAGAGAATAAAAGGAATAGAATATACAACAGAATACAAGAAGTGTTTGGACAGCTCTGTGGAGAGATAATCTGTGTAATTACATTCAGGATACTTCCTGTAGATATTTTTCATCTTCCAAATAGATTTAACTTTCCTCTGTAGACAATATTTCTGCTACTGATAACCATGAGATTACATTCTGCAACTATTTTGGTCATTGTATTGATTGTGGTCATAATTTTAACTGGGAGGGACAGTAAGAGCACCATAAGCTTACGGTAAGACTCTCTTAAGGTAAAGGAATATTTTTGTAGTGTTATTATGTACTTAATATTCTGATTACCTTAAAAATTTTTAGAAATTGAAATGAAAATAACTGTTTGGGATGTTTTAAAGCTTTTACTTTTGGTTACTCAATTACAGTAACTGTTAATTTAAATTTCTTGATTTTGGTGGGGGTTTTTTTCATTTTCTCGTTTGTTTGATCTGAGGGAATGGGTATATATGTTCTTCAACATATCTAGCCCTTGGATAAACAATCATTTTTAAAATATAACTCAATCCCATTCACTTAGAAAAGTTAATTAGTTATGGAATCTCCAAAGTAAAAAATAAGTGGAAAGTAGGGGAGGGGAAAGAGAAAAAAATTACAGATTATATCATTTTCTGTTTCCATAAACCGTATGTGTGTGTGTGTATGTGTGTGTGTGTGTAGTCGAATTCACTGAATGTGATGTGCCACCCAACCAGTGGATCCTTAGCTTACCAAAATACACTGAGAACTGTTTGAAATTTGGGAAATGTTCAAGACCATGAATTGTTCAAAGTCGTGGTGAAAAATGTCATGCTGAATCCTTTCTGTAGAACTCTTTTTGAAGCAGGAAAATGCTATTTGAAGGTTGTACCCAGATTTAGACATTGACCAAAGGAAGGATCAGAGGCAACTTCATCGATTCTGCCTTCCTTGCGCTGTTATTTCACCTTTTTTTCAGGAGTACTATCTCTGTCCAGCCAGGGAGTCTGATATAGAGAATAGTACAGAATGGCTGGGGTTGGAAGGTACATCTGGAGATCATCTGATCCAGCTTTCCTGCTCAAGCAGGGCCACCTAGAGCTGGTTGCCCAGGAGCATGTCCAACTGGGTTTTGAATATCTCCAAAGATGGAGACTCCATAAAATCTCTAGGCAACCAATTACTTCTGCTAGTAATCAGTCAACTTCAAAGTAAAAAAATGTTTCCTGATGTTCAGACAGGACCTTCTGTATTTTGGTTTGTGCCCATTCCCTCTTGTCATGCCACTGGACACCAATGAATACAGCCTGGGTTTGTCTGCCTTACGTCCTTCCCTTCAGAAGGGAATTGATGAAATTCCCCGTGAGTCTTCTCTTCTCTAGGCTAAACAGTCATAGTTTCCTCAGTCTTTCCTTATGAGAAATGCTCCACAAGAGTGCCAGGGAGAATAGAAGTTTTATCCTATTATCTCTCTGATCCATCTTGTACCTTGCTGCTTGCATACAGATTTTTTCAGGCATGTTGCTCCTTCTACATCAATTCTTTTAAAATATAAAACAGATTTTTCTCTCAACTGAAATTGTTGCAGAAGTGCTACTGACATCTATTCGAAGTACTTCATTTCTGTAACCTCTACCCTTTAATATAAAATCCCATTAAATTGTTCTTTCCTTTAAACATTGTTCTGTTTCTGATGGATGACTTATAGGCCTGTGGATCTGCAAGGTGTTACTAGTCTCTAGGAAATATGCTAGGATGATTCAACATTTATAGAGAGAGATTCTGTTCTTTAGCATGCCTCTTAACTCTGCCTTCCCAATACTTTCAGATGTTAGGGACTTTATAAGTCCCTAACATCTGAAAGATACTGCCCATGTCATTCCCACCTAATCCTGAATCACTTGAATTCTGCTGTGACCTTTTGCTCGAGTGACATGTGTTAGGTATGTTCCAGTCCTTTGGTCACAGTTCTTACCTGAGTGTGTTCCCCAGAGTCTGCTTCTACAAAATATGGTTAACAGGTACCATGGCGTGGGCAGAATCAGTGAAGCCAAATGTTGTATCAAGACATGAAAACATGAATAGCATACAGAATGAATCTTAGAAGCTGAGAGATATTGAAGGTTATATTCCAGGGGCTGTGGGACAAGCAGAGCACAACTGGTCAGTTTCTAAGTTTCCTGGAAAACTAAGCATGACCATTTGCAATTCTTGGGTGGATGAACTCTCATTTTTCCTTTGAAAATTTGAGCCTGTTATCTTTGCAATGTTTGGAAACTGTTAAGCAATATTTTTTTTTTTCAGCTGTGGTTCTTTCTGAAGACTCATCACTCAGAGAGCTCTAGGTGCTCTGCTTAATTGCTCTGTTCTTAAAATCTGGTGTGTTATTTCATTGTTCAACTTAGTTTGCTGGAAATGCCATGCTGCATTATGCTATGTTAATATTTTAAGGGTTTTGAGACTCCTGATGGCTGTGTACCAAATATGAAAACATCTATTTATGTCTTATGGTTTATAAGTTTTGATTTACTTTGGTTTCTCTGTCTGTATATTACTAGGGTCCCTAAAAGGTAAACATATATAAACAAGGGATCAGTTCTGATTAGCTTCCACCTCAGTGAACTCAGCCTAAGATCAGGCTTTCAAAGTCTATTTATAATTTGTTTTAGCATAATACCATGGTTGTGGACATAATTTTTCTTGGAATCTCCATCCTTTAAAGAATCAGCATCAGATACAACTGTGATGGCTGCTAATCCTTCTAGTGTGATCCAGTGCACTTTGGAGGATCTGCATAATACTAATTATGTCTGTAAGTATATCCAACTGCTGGCCTGTATGGCAGTGTGGCAACATTTGTAGATGATAGTTCATTTAATTCAAGGAGCCGGAAACAATTTTAATATAATAAAAAAGAGAATGTTTGCACTAGGATAAATTAACTTCACATTCCTCATGTCTATGGACTACCTAGTTGAAGAAGGAAGATGAGACTATTCTATGATTTTTGCATACATTGCTCTCTTTGGATTGCTGGAATGACTAGCTCTGTCTGCGTTTTAGGATGGTCTCATTTTATATTCAGACCAGTTCAGTAGGTTGTATTGCTCTTTCTGCCCATGGCAAGTGATGCTTCTGTCTGTCAGAAGCAAGTTCCAAGCTCCAAACAGCACTGTCTCCTGTTTTATGGTGCCTTATTGACAGCCTGCATTTTTGGGCTGGCCTCAGATAGTTTTAGTGTCATCGTTATAACACTCATATTTCTCTGCTTATCAGTATTGCTAGGATTATATTGTGTCTGGCTCCACAGTCCATCTGGAACCAAATTGGTCATTGATCTAATATTGCAGTTTATCAGTGTTGCTTGAATTACATTGCAGACGACTCTGTGTACCAGCTGGAATTGAATTGGTCATTAATCTAATAGCATCATTGCAAATGTGGCAGTCGAATGGTTGCATCCTTGTGCAGTTTCTGTGCACTGGATGTCTTTACATTTGCTAGTCAAAATGTAGTTACCTTTTTCAATGAAGATTTCTGCTCAATCGCTGCTTGTGTTTTCCTTTTTTATTTCATTTCAGAAATCACTTTAGGACAAAAAGTGGTTTTGATTCAAAACCTTAAGGTCATGACTGAAAGACAAGACATTGTTCTATTCCTTTCCATGTTATTTTCCGGTATAATGATCAGACTGAAAAAACTCCTTTGTTTCATCTAATATTAATCAAAAGTTACCCACTAGAGTAAAATTTTAAAACTCGCACTCAGGGGAAAGTAGTATGCATTTTTAGAAAGCTGTTAATCCCAGTTGTTTTTGATTGAGATTGAAATGATTCACCCAGTAGAGAAATTTGTTTTCGCCACTAATTACAGATGGACAGTCAGAGTATGTCTAATTTTTACGTAGCTAAAATTTGATGTGATGAATTCTATGTTCTGTTTCCATGTTTCCTTTCATTTAGCCTATGTTTATTGTAAATTCTCAGCTGCTTTGCTGCTCTTGCTGGACAGTACAATCTGCTCTGCTCTGGAAAAACATTCTCTATTGCTCAAGAATACCTTCCATCACCTGGAGTTTCTTGTTCTACAAGGGAAAAATGTTTGTTAAACCCCAGATATTTTAGAAAGTTATCTAGGGATGTCACAGTTCTAAGATTTGTAATATAGCTACACTGTCTTGCGCATTTAAGTTTCAATTAAAATCTTCCATCTCTGCAGTCTTTTTCTGTCTGTGACCAGTTGTTATCCAATACCATCGACTGTTTCAGTATCCCCTTCAGTATTTCAGTGAACAGTTTCTGATGTTTTCTACCTCAACCCCACTCCTCCCATAAAGGAGTCTTGCCTTAATTTCTCTCATATTTATTCACTGCAATGAATTATTTACTCATTTGGGCATGGCATTCTCTATACGAATGTGGCTTCTCTTAAAACTCAGGTTATGACAGTCTCTTTCCTTTCTCTGCCTTGCCTGTGTGTTTGTTTTAACATCCTGTTGAGACTATTAGTACAAGCTCTGCCATGCTCCTAAATCTGAACTGGTGCCTTTTCAAGACAAAGCACTGGAGAACAATCTAACACACAGCTGCCTTTGCAGCCACATCCACGTATGTTATGCTTCCTCTGTCCTCCAAGAGCACTAGTAGATCCTGTCTTGCCCTTATGGGTAGGCAAAGACTCTAGCTCTCTTCTCTGCACCAGGAGAGAATGGAAACAGAGCTCTAGTAATCTCTTGAACCATTACAAGGATATTCATGAGGCAAGAATACATCACATAAAACCAAGGCCAAACATGGATTTATCCTGCATAGTTTCTTTTTAGAAACAAAGCCTTATCAAAACGACATTATATACCAAATTAGTCCAATGGACTAGAATTTGTTTTTTCAAATGAAATGGTAGTTCTGTCTCCTTAAATTTTTAAGTGCTTAATTTCTCCTAAGAAAGAAAATCCATAAAGAAGAAAGAAAATGAAAGTTTTCTCCTCCATCTTGGTAAAAGAAAAGAAATAATGCATATCAGAACAATTTTTTTCCATCACCTCAGTATCTCAGGCCATCTCTCTCTCCAGCTGACAAAACAGTGTCTTTCGGGAGTGATACTGAATCTTTAAAAAAACCTGTTTTTGTAATAAATAAAAGTAGTGTGTATTAATTTTAATTCTTTACATTTTAATATTTTTTCTGTATTTTTTTAAAGTTTGTTGCTTTTCTCAGGGAAAATGTTCTAATTATTAATAGATCACACTGATTTCCCCCTCTTCTTCAAGTGGTTTCCTAACCTCTCCAAGTGTATTATTGGCTAGTATAAAGTTTTGCTATTAGCCAAACAGGGAGAAATACTTCTCTTGGTCTCTTATGCCTCATCTGTTTTGTTTTTCTATTTATTTTTCACTGCTTATTAAAAAGTACTATTTACCTGTACTATGGGAAGCTTTCCCAGAACACCAATGGATATGGTAGTAACTACTGGGAATCTGAAGAAAAAAAATTAGAAATAAAACTGTTAATATTTTCCATTTGACTTTTTTTGGTTGTTGTTTTTGTTTTTAAACACTGCCTTTAATTTGTCTTCTGTGACAATAAGCATTTATTCAGAGATATGCCTTCAAATACACAAGCTTTGGAGGGGTAAAGAGGATAATTCCACCTATGTGTCTCAAGAGCAGTCTTCTTATTACCAAAGTGGATAAATAGAACTTGAATCAATATGAAAAAAAAAAACAATAGAGTCTGGGAGAGTTGTTTCCCTCAACTAAGAGTGGAGTTAACAGGTGAGCTTGTGAAAAGATGAGTACCACTGTGGAACAGTAAGAATGAAATACTGCTCCAATAATGGTAAAGTTAGAACTCTCAAAACCCACAGTGGTTTAAAGATATAAATTTTTAACCAAGTTGATAACTGTTCCAAAAATGAATATGGTCTAGTCTACACTGGGAGTTGGGAAAATGTATAATTTCTGATTCATTTGGTCTTCTATCATCAGAGATCATGCTGACAGCTGAAATTCTCTTGCTGTATCTGCAAATGACTAAGCACAGAGGTGGGAACTATCACCTCTACGAAGTCAACAGAAAAAGATAGAATAAAGAAGCCTGGCTGTTTTGAGACACATCACTAGTTCATGAAGATTGCTTCAAAGTACAGGTGTAAGCTGAGCCAAGACCCTCCTGAAAAATTGGGTGCATTTGTTTCTGACTATAGTTTTCTCATGCTGTGTTGCTGCAAATCACCCTCTGCCCCATAAAAGAGGACTAGAGGAGGACAGAGAGAAAAGCAGAAGAGTCAGGTTTGTCCATTTTCTATCAGAAACCTGAAGGGTAATCAGGGCTCCTGGAGAACTGCAATCGCTTCTCACCTGCCACCAATAGCAGAGTGCTCCGACATATGCCCTAATGAGAATCTCGATGTTTTCTGACAACCCTTCTACTCTGTTTGCTGGCTTCTTTATAGCATGTACCTGAAGATAAGAACATAACTCAGTGGAACAACAACACAATCCAGGGTAACTCAAAAACAAGTTACTGCCTATAGAAAGATCTATTTGAAAATTATACAAGCAATACATTGCACACACTAGAGGAAAGAACTTCATTGAAATGGTGATGGAAGGGCCTTATGAAGCTGCAATATCACTGCATGGCAAGGAGAACAACTTCCATGCCTCTCTTCCTCTGTTAAGTCTTCCCTTGGCATATTTTGCTGCCACATTGTGCCATGCAGATGCTAAAGTGAAATAGGCAAAGCTAAGCATGTTTGGAGATGTCTTTGAAAAGTAACTGGAAAGGGAATCTGCTTGGTTATTCATAAGCTTAATGTTGCATGAAGTTGTCACTTAGACCATGGCCTAATATCTTGGACTTCATACCTAAGAAACATCTTTATCAGCACAATTTATAGAAAGAAATTGAAAGAAACCATTTATTCCCATTGCAATTCTTGGTTTGGTGAACCTCCCTGAAGTTCTTTGAACACGGCTATTTTGCTGTGAGAGGGTTCCACACTGTTACTTTAAAGTGAAAACCATTCAAAACTGAAATAAATTAACACTGGCATATGAACAGCTTGGAGAACAACAACAAACCAAATGAAAAAGATTAAGGCAACCTGCTATGTGAACAGAAAAAAAATCAAGAACTCCATTTGCAGAAGTAGAAGCATTAAAGGCAGCAAAATAATCAGACTAATGGAAAAAAAAGTCAGATGAATGTAGTATTAGTGGAAGATGAGAATGTAATTCACAAGTAAAATGAAATTGTTAAGAGTATGGATCAATAACATCACAAAGTAGGCTAACCTCAAAATATTGAATATAAGAACAGAAACAGAAAACCGTCCAAAAAAAAAAAAAGGAAAGAAAAGAAAAAAAAACAAAGAAAAAAAAAGAAAGAAAAAAGAAGAAAAAAAATTGAATTAGCAGAGCCAAAAGGGGATATTGTTAAAAAGAAGACATAGTGAAAAAAATGACTGCTATTGTTTCGAGGGATTTTTTTTCCTTTTTTTTTAGTTCATAATGCACAAATTTCAGCCTTTTGTTCCTTGATGAAGCCCTTCAGTATCACAGAAAGGAATTCTTTCCAAAGGAACTATATCAATGTCTCTAGTGTGACTATTCGGTTCAAACTGGTAAACTGACAGCAGCTTGTCAGATACTCTTAATTCTCTCTAACACTCTGGGTAAAACACTCACAGGGTGAGGCAGGATGGCTGGAACACTGCTCCATACCCATGGCAGGGTCCCGTGTCCTTGCCTTTGCCCTGGGGACATGAGATTTCATAGGCAGGAAACAACAGTCTATGACAGTGAGGGAAAAATTTCCACACCAAGCCATTTAGACAGGTCAGTAAGGCAAATAACAGTGGAAAATGATAATTATGTGAAAGAAACCTGTAATGAACCAGCTTGCCTGTCACTTCAATTTTTAAGACACTATTTGTATCCTCTGACTGTTTCAATGGGTGATAATCATGATGCTTATGCCAGTTGTTCTCTTCAGGCCTGGGACAACTGGGCACAGATCACAGGTTTAGTGTATACTGGATTCATTTTCTTATCTGTGTATGGAACAAATATGTGATTATAGGATATTCCATTTTATTGTAATATTTATTTCTATACATTTCACACAAACTGAAGCAAGAGAAGAAGCAAAGTTTGCAAAGTCCAGAATTAAATCAGTAGCCTTGGAGAAGCCTGGTGACTGATGCCCTTACACCAAATCAGTGAAGTAAATCTAAATCCCTGTTCTGACGAATTGCAGTGCTCCCACGATGTTCAGAATAGCACTGGCACAGAGTGCTCGCAGTTGGTTCGGCTTGTGTCACCTAAGGCTGTGAGCGCTCCCTGTGCTGTCTGGCACCACTGTGAGCACAGTCCTGGCAACAAATTGATGCTGTAAGGAGTTAATGATTTCTTTTCATGACCAGCGAACTGCACCCCACTGTCACTACAGCAATAATTCACACTCCCCTCGATGTTCAAAACTAGCCCAGCTAGGAGTCCCGCCTCTCTGTGTATCTATATGGTACAACTATTCTGTAAATATACTTATCGCATTATTATTCACATTTAAAGATTGACTCATAGAATATCCTGAGTTGGAAGGGACCCACAAGGACCATCAGGTCCAGTTCCTATTGACTTTATTCGTAGATGGAATTTATTAGATTAAACTGAGGAAAAAAAATTAAGACAGAATGGAAATCTCCTGAAGAATTAATGATCCTTTCATAACATTACACTGAATATAGTTCCTTTGGTGACTCACTTCCATTATTTGTGTCTCCCTGCCTGATGATAAAGGACTGTAAACAGCTTTTGCCTGTCTTTTGGTTACATGAGACTCTCTGTCTACTATGTCTTCCTCCACTGGAATTTCTGACTGGTGTGTGCATTGAAAAATATTTGCTTTACTGAATTTCTGTACAATATGTGTATATCTTCTGAAGGTCCTAATTTTTCTCTTACTTTTATATTGTAGCACTTTATAGCTGTGTACGATATAACAAAGAAATAGATTATCTGAGGAGTTATAAATCATTGCTTCAATGCTTTCTCAGGTGGGAAACTCCAAAAAGTATGTTCTTTGATGATAACCATGTATAGAAAAGGGAAGGTTCTAATATGTGTTCTCCAGGATTTGAGTGGTAAATAAAACTGAAACTCACAGTGTTTTACCATATCAAACTGGTTAAGAAGAATTAACATATAAACAAATTTAAACCTAGTGTGATGCCAAATTAATTTTCCCTAGAGCAGTTCATAGTTAAGGTTCTGTGGGGCTTTTTTCTTCCTTTTTAGTGAGAAAAGACTTTGGATGGATCATTTAAAAAAGAAACCAGATTTCTTACAAACTGTAATATAATAATAGATGTTCATAGGAAGTTAATGATAATATAACTTTTCCTTGGAGGAGAACAGGGAAAAATAAATTAAAAAGAAATAAAATGGTCTCAGAGGTATTGTTGGGTTTACATGGAAAAAATGGAAGCAGAGGTAATTTCAGCTACAAACAGATGCACAAACTTCCCTTACCAGTAAAGATCTCTTTGAGACATCTGTAGAACTAGCTGACAGCCTGACATATTATTGTCCTGCTTTGCCTTTTTTGTGTTGGAGGGTGTCTGCATGTCCTCTTTAATCAGGTTGGTCTTCCTCCTAGATCAATGACTCTCAGATACAGTAATTGCTGTATTTTAAAATTATTTTTCATTTCTGGTGCTCTGTTGGCTGGCTATACTGTAATCCCCAAATCAAATTAATCCAGTAATCAGTGGTTCTAAAATAAATCACTGAAATCAACTTGAGATGTCTAAGGTTTCAGAGAAACCAATGGGTCAGAAAAGTATTTTCTCTGCTGTTTGCATATTACATATGGGTAGCAGTAACAGCTTGCATGTTCTTTCCCAGAACGGAATGGATTATATAGGCACTTTCTTTTTTTTTACCCAGTGACTTCATGTTCTCACTTTTTTTCCTACATGGACCCTTAAAGAAAATATATTTTCAGGGATAAATCAGTATATGCTTTTTTGTTATGTAACATAAACTGACATCAACAACAGTTCAGATGGCATTATATACTGAGGAGGAGAGATTCAAAGCATGAGGACTTCTAATGAAAGCTGAGAGCTTAAATAAAATGTGTACTTATGAAAATCACCCTCCAAATCTGTTCCTACAGAAAAATATATTTGCTGTAGCACTCTGACTTAAAATTCATTATAAGAATGTGAAGGAATTATTGTAGTGCCTAATGAGAGAAATAAATTGCAGAAACTGAAGTTGATTCATTATTTCATCTGTGGATATTGCTTTTTTTAACATGCTCATATCTGAAATAAACTGCTACAATTATTGGGCTGTTTACTTCATAACAATATGATGTCCTCCAATTTCTTACAATGTAAATTATGTGGGATAGTTGCAAGATGAAAAAATAAGTTAACTTACCTAAGATATTTTGATTTATTTTGAGCTACCAATTTAATCCATTTTAGATAACAGTAGAAAAATTAAATATATGCAATAAAGATTCTGCTAAGCTAAAAGAGATAAGAATAAAAACTATCAGTAAATATTATCTGAATGCTTTTTCTTTTTCTGTTTCCACTACTGTAGAGATGGAAATGCTATGAAGAAAATGCAAAACTTAGCAACATATTTAAACGATGAATACAGAAGCCTACTGGTACACCTAGTTGGGTGTATTTGGCTTATAAGTGCTTGAAGGCAGGTCTGGCTTTGTCCAGTCTATGGGTGGATGGCCTCCTGGAAATCCTAATTACTGTAGGCAAGAACAAAGAACTGGATCAACTCTGCAAACTGCTTCTGTGTTTGCTGAGTTAATGGATGAAAGGAAAGGGCAGAACGTGTAGAAGAGTGGGGAGTGAAAAATGACTGTGATTCAGGTACCATGAAAAACACTAGCTAACCAACAGGAATCAGACTGAAAAGTTGTGAGGTTAGAAAAGAAATCCTTCAATTTTTTACCACTTTGGTCTCATCCTTAGAACATAAAGAGTCAGAAACTTGAGCCTATTATACAATAAACCCTAGCAAACTCATGCAAATTCTTTAAAGTCATAAAGGAAATCAGAAACAAATAGTTTAGATGATGAAAATAAAATGTTTTTACTACAATCTGTGCTGTATTTCTTGTAGCTATTCTACCATCTTTGTGTCAAGGGGATTTTGCTAAATATATTTGTCCGAGGTCTCTGTATTTATTTTCATTGTTTTATTTTTTTGATTCTCTTTTTCAGAGAGGAAATCTAAACAATCACGAAGGACTTTGTTCCGTATTTCAGGATATTTTTTACCAAAAGACACAGCATCAACACTATAGAGATGTCTTCTCTCCGTAAGCTCGAACAGCTGTAATTCTACTGATGGTTGAAATGAAAAACCCCCAAAAGTTTGCAAAAGACTTTAGAGGAATATTAAAGTGAGAGAAGGGGGAATGAGATGACTTGAAAGGCAGCATTCTGAGAACTAATTGATCTGAATTTGTCTGAAGACTCAAAGGAGCCATGTGAACATTCTATGCTTTCTGTATTCTGGAAAGGCTTTTCTTCTCTGTGTGAGATGCAGTCAGGATTTCTAGTTTTATATACGTATCTATTTTAATTTATAATGGCCAGCCAGCACTGGCTCTAAATGAATGACTTGATGAAAGTCTGATTCTGTGTTAAAACTAGTAAATTTTAGGTTTTTGTTGTTAGACAATATTCATGCTCTTGAATCTTTCTTGTCAATAAGAATGCAGGACTGACTTGCAAGAATCCACTCCTAAGTGGGTCAACAGTTAATGATGCAATGCCCAGGTTGGCTGGAACACACTTGACTGGCTGGTAGTTCATAATGGCCATGGAAAAGGTTGCTGGAAGACTGTCATGGACAGCTATATGAATCTGGAGTAAAAGATATGAGAAAAGTGCTAATGGTGGTGAATTTGTCATCTGGATTTGCAAATACTGGCAAAGCAGAATTTCATAATGGCTGCAATTTCATAAAAAACACTAGTATGTGCTCCTCCTCCTGCAAATCAAGAAAAATGCTTTAAGCTATGTGTAGGAAGAAGCAAATCTCATTAAGAACTCTGGAAAGTTTAGTAGCATAACCCATGGTACAAAGCGAATTTGTCTAATAATATGTACAACTAAAATTGTCAACGTTTCAATAATTTTAAAAGAAATTTGTGATCTTGGGGCCCTTTTTACTAAACAGTTCTCTTCAAAAAACCCCAATTTTTGTGGGGAACCATGTGTTAGTCTCCACTAATTCAACAGTCCCTTTGTGGACACCTGCTGCTGTTCTAACTCAAGTGCATCCACCACTGTATCCTTAAATTTCTCATCATACACACATAGTTGTTGATTTCACACTAAGGATTTGAGAATATATCGATTGATTTCCTGTATCAAAAATAGCATGATCAGCAGGAACAGGACAGTGATTGGCGCTGGGGAAGCCACAACTCAAATCTTGTGTCCAGCTCTGGGCCTTTCAGTACAAAAAAGACAATGAGGGGCTGGAGGGTGTCCAGGGAAGGGCAACGGAGCTGGTGAAGGGTCTGGAGCACAAGTCCTGTGAGGAGCAGCTGGGGGTGTTTAGCCTGGAGAACAGGAGGCTTAGGGGAGATCTTATCACTCTCTGCAACTGCCTGAGAAGAGGCTGTAGCCAGGTTGGGGTCAGCCTCTTCTCTCAGGCAACCAGTGCCAGGACAAGAGGAAATGGCTTCAAGCTGCGCCAAGGGAGGTTCAGGATGGACATCAGGAAGAATTTCTTCACTCAAAGGGTAGTCAGGCATTGGAACAGGCTGCCCAGCAGGGTTGGTGGGAACACCATCCCTGGAAATGTCCAAGAAGTGACAGGATGTGGCTCTTAGTGGTCTAGTTTAGTTGACAAGGTGGTGTTCAGTTAAGCATTGAGCTCTATGATTTTTGAGGTTTTTTCCAACTGAAATGATTTTTTGATAATATTGTTCTCAAACAATTTTTTGTTTATTACTCCTATAGGTTAAAATCCATTGAGAAAAGAAGGAAAGCCTCCATTTGAGTGTTACATGCAGAGAATGGAGTTGCTGAAAAGTATTTGCATATTCCCCCATGACAGATTCTGACACAGTAGTTTTCATGCTGGTTTGTGTCAGCATGAAACATGCACAATGACTGGGAAAACACTGTCAATTCCCTTGCTTCAGAAGATTCAACTGACACATCTGAAGCATGAGGAAACTTAAACACTAGCTCAAAGATGGAAAAATCAAAGAGAAATCAATGCAACACCTTGTTTTGTACTTTCAGCTCTGGAGAAATTGTGTATTATTAAGGAAAAAAAAAAAAACCATTGAAGCAATTCCCCTGACCCGCAAAGCAAAAGAGAACATCTTGAGCAAAGTAAGAAGAAACATGGATGCAAATTACTGTTTTTCTGATGCTAAGGCAACTGTAAAGGCAATGTTATTTAAGAAACATAATATAGTAGAGATGAATCATTTCTGTTCAGCTTTGGAGACAAATCTGATATAACTAGATCTAAAAATATTTTAAAAAAGCTGTTTGGAGATGGGTTTTGTCTTGAAGTGCAAAGTGCTGGTGTGAGAGAAAATTTAGATATCAAAGATTTGACAAAAATTTGATATTTCACACAAACTGCTCACGAAAATACATCTCTACACAACAGAAGGTGTGGAAAGCAGAAGTCATTCACTACAGAAACTATAAACAGCAATCATTTTCAAAACTTACTAGCCTTGTGTTGTATGCCTGATCTATGTCTCCTACACCATTAAGCACTGCATACTCATTTAGTTTTGTTTAGAAAAAATCTAGGCAAAATATAAATTTTAGCTCGAACCTGAACATCTGTATTTTGTTTACTTCAGTAAAGACAGTGGTGAAAATTACAAAAGTAATGGTTCTGGTCATTGCAGAAACAGGTGTCTGATGAAACTGATTTCAGTAAAGAATTGGTAAATTCCACTATTTATTTTCATAAATAATTTTTTTGTCTATGAGTCTTACAACTTTATTTTGAGGCTGAATTATGTAATATGTAATAAAACTGTAATTAAACCTCAAAATTCATTTTTTTAATGAAAACCTTTTTTTCTTATAGACTTATAGAGAGAGAACACCAAATCATGCAAGGAAGTATAAAAACCAAGGCAAAATTATGAGTAGCAATAAATGTCAGCAAGAATAGCCCAAATAAAAGTCAATTTTAGACGTCAATTTTCATTAAAACTAAAGCTGAATGCTAGATATGATTGACAACTTCTATTATCAGTTCTAGGATTTCAAATAACTTCATTTGGTAGTCACCAGTATGAAAAGTAATGTATATTATATTATTTCTTGCATCTGAAATGCCATTCAGGGAGATTCCAGAAACAAGACGTAGGTAAATGCCTGACTCCCTGTGGGGACCTACATATCAGAGTCACACTCTCCCTCTGGTATAAATGTATTGCAAACACGAAGGAAGATAAAATAATTTCACACTTTTGAATATGTCTTCCAATTTCTACTTAGAGAAATAGTAAAAGAAAAGTTTGAGCAATGAGCTGCTCATAGTCATATATGAAGGCACAGAAAAGTTCTCTGGAAAAAAAAAAATCCCAGAACTGATGCAATGCAGTGGTGTAATTGTTCAGGATTTCTTATGATAGTTTTGTATTCTACTGTCAATGGTATCAGCAAAATATACTGGAGAATTATTTGAAACTGCAGTGTGTAATTCAAAACAACAAAAGAATGTTCCTCTAGCATTCCCTGGCTCTTTCCAACCTACCCTTATCAACCCTTTTCTGACCCTGTTATCCCTCAGATTTTGTTTCATAATGATTGAACAAATCTTCATAACAACATGGGAGGATTTAACACCATTTTAATGGGATCCAGAGGCCCTCGTCAGACAGCTGTATGACTGCTGATGTGAGTGATGCGTGACCTCACCAAAGGATACTCCATCAGCACTCTCTATAAGGGTGAAAAAGTACCTTTCCAGTTATGGTTAATATCACTGCAGAGCTGGACAGTGAAAGAGCTCCATGGAAAATGGGGAAGCATGTTAGTCCCCAGTGCCAACTTAGCTTCTAGTATTAATGAACAGCACTAAGGGAATAGCATCCCTTTCTTTCTGCATTTCATTAGAGGAACTCTCAAAAGGCTGGAAGCAGAAACAAGAGCTTAAAGAACTTGTGCCTTGGTTATGTTTAAAGAAAATGCAAAATTATGCCTGATTCTCTGTGCTGCTTAAAATTTATTCATAATTAGATCTGACCTTAAGGCACAGTTGGAAGGAAATAAATGTAAAAAACATCATTGAGTAAATATTTCTAAGAAATTTCTGTTAGGAACTCTTCCCATTTTAAGTTAATTTCTGATGTGTTTAGGTTCCTTTTGGGTTGGTTTTAAAAGAGAATTCTAGTTTACTAGAATGCAAGTTCAGGAATCTTTTCATTTCAAAGAAGTCTACTAAAATAGTGACAAAAAGGGAATTTTGAAGTAGCCAATGTGATGGTTTGCATAAAAAACCCTTTGTACAAACTTTGAGATATATTACTGAATACTGTTCTTTCCATGTAACAGGAATTATCTTTTACTTTGTGTTTCATTCTCAATATTGAAAATTACCAAGAAAACTGAAAGTTCTTCAAATGTAATTCTAGAAGAGGCATAAGACAGGTCATCATATCCCAAAAGATTTTTTAAAAATATGGAGTAACTCCAGAAAAGATGTAAGGAAGAATGTGAATTTTAAAATTAATTTTGAAAGTCAGTGACCTTTTTCCACTCAACACCTAAAAAACTGTAAATGTCTGACTTTAGCAGGGTCTATGAGAGAAGCCAAATTAGAGACCAGCTTTTTCTGTGCAATCAATGAAGAGATGAAGGTCTTTGGCAAGGACCTACTGGCAGATGCTATACACAGAGATTTGAAATATTTATCCTCAAGAGTTAAGACCTTCAGCTTAAGATTTTCAAAGAAGAGCTCATTTATATTGAAAGAGCACCAGACGTTTGTAATGCACACCTCTTTGTAATATCCCACTGCTTCCCATCCGTCTGGCATCAGTGAGCAGTATTTTCCAAGAAAGCTCTCCATATCTGTATGGAAGAAATATTAAGATTGTTAGAAATAAGCTCTTGAAATTCCTCCTCGGAAGATGCTGATTCAACAAATGGAAGTATTTTAAGAGAAACGACATTAAAAAAATCTTGACTGAAAAGTATTAAATTATTTTCTTCTTAAAAAGATTGAAATAATTTGTAAATATTTTTATGACTAATATAGCAATAAATAAAAAAGACACCTATTTTCTTTAAAATACAACATTAAGCCTCTATTTTCCACATACCTTATGCATCATTGATGTAAAGTGTTAGCAATACATAGAAAGCAAATATGTTTTAAGTCAAAGTTTAAATAAAATTATCACCTCTGGGCTACTGTATCAACTTTAGAGTTAATATAACAATTTCTTACTCCATTGAAAATAGTATCTTTGTTTGTTCTATAGTTATTTGAGAGAAGACTATCTACACTGCCTAGCTTCTATCTACAGTGTAGGTATTAGGCTTTTATCATTTTTCAAATCCAACTAAATTTAATAGCTAATTTAACATTTGAAATTTGGGGATTTCCAGAAAAATCTCAAGTACTCTTCTCTACTTAGAGAAACTCTAACACTCAGCCAAGATTTTCTGAAGCTAGTGATTTATTCTAAGCTGTGAATGCACACTGGGGAAGTTTCTCTACAGGTTTTTTCACTAAAAATCCCAATTATTTCTTCTCTTGGTGCAATTTTGACACTTCTAGCAATGATGGGATTTCTGGTGTCGGCTGACCACTGGTGCTCTATCTTCCAGGTTAGCTAAATCCATATAGGAGAGGTCTTAAATGACAGATATATTAAAGCCTCAAAGTTATTAGACCTTGTTAGGTCTAGACTCCTATCACTACACCTTTTTTACAGATAGCATGAGGAGAAATAGACACCAGACAAGAATGATCTCTCAGATAAATTGGGCATTACACCTCACTTTTAATGCTTCAAAGTTTCAACCATTTACTCTGATTGAACTTTACAGTTCATTTAACTATATAATTAAAATTACATCCCAGTGTGTCTACCCATTCTTAACATTTTCCTCTATTCTCTAATTGCTGTACACTTTCTACTTTTCCCACAATCCATTAAGCTTTTATAATTTCTCTTCTCTCAGCTTATTCTGGTTTTGCCTTCTGTGCAGTCAGTCCAGATTTTCTTCCTGTCAGGAAATAATGTATCCCAAAATTTTCTTATGACTACTTATGCTCCATTTCAATGATAATACCCTAATAATCTCCTACTCTCAAGCTCAACATCCATGGTGTCCACCTTCATACACAAATCCATTTCTTTCCCATAACTTCAGAATTTCTGTTCCACTGATTTTGTAATCTTTCCTGATTTTCTTTCTTCTACTTACTTGCTTTGCCTGAAATATTATGATATCTACCAATTCTTTGCAATGAAGTACTTTATTTATTTCGCCTCACTTATTTGATCCTGGTAGAGCCACTGGTGTGGTCCATTACACATAGGCTCTCCTAAATTACTTCTTTTTAATGTACAATCTCCATGATTTTTTCTGCAGTTCTGGTTCTTTCTCACTACCTGAATCTATCCTTTCTGGTTTCAGATATCTTGTTGACATATCCTTCTGTGTTTGTCATCCATTGGCTTCCCTTCCTTAGCACTGAACCTGAGCTGGATGTAGATGAGCTGCTTGTCACTGTGGTCCCTCTCCTCCGGGAGGTGGCTTTTCTCAGGTTTTGCTGTCTTTTTTCTCCCTCTCTCACCACACACACAGTGACAATTACTTTGCCATCCTCCTGCTCTACTGTCTAGGAGGCCTTTAATGTCCTTCTCTCTTTCTTTTGCTCTCAGTTGTGTTGGCAAGAATGAGATAGCTCGCTGTCTTGTCTTCCTTCCTTCAACAAGTCTCCTATGCTCTGACACACAACATGTAAAGGCAATATAAAGCCAGCAGTAGCTCCCTCAAGGAACCCTTGGAATGCTTTTTCTCTGAGCTGCTCAAGCTGCTGGGGCAATGGGAATCAGCTGGGGATAACGTGAAGTAGGGGTTTTTTCAGCTGCTAGTTGTCCCAAGTTTAAGCTTGCAGCATTGAGAAGGATAGAAAACAAGACAATGGCTAGTTTGCCATGCTGAAGTGACTTTAGTTGTGAGGTATTTCCTCACTGAGTAATTTGCATCAAAGAGACATAAGCAATTTGATAAGCACAGTTTTGTAACAAGGACCTAAAATATTTACTGTATTAAAGGATTCAGGATTCACTCTTTAATGTCTAAATCTTTCTTCAACTGCTGCTTCAAGTTGCTATTTCTAACACAAATAATTTCCAGTAATAGGAAGTTTACCCAGTCCAAATGAAAAATACTACTTTAGTATGAAGATGAACGCATCACTTAAAATGATGGACATTTTAGACGTGCACTAGGCAACTTCAGTAGAGATCCTGCTAATTGGTGGTATCTGTTATCTCTTGTCAGGAGAACTGATCTGATAGCAAGAGCCAAGCTCAGAGGAAGGATTAAAGGTCCCAGGCCTCTGATGTTACCTGCAAATATCTCAAGGAGCCTTGGGTTATGCAGCACCAACTGCTGAACTCTAAGGAGCAAGACTGAAGTCTTGGCTGGGTGTTATGAGTTTGTATTTAGTCAATAAACCAGCTAATGATGATTTCTCCAGATAGCCCAACAACATATCTTAGCTCTGTTCTGGATGAACCACTTCCTAGATAACTGAATTTCCACAGCCAGTTGATATTTACTCTTGGCAAACACTGTTAAATAACAGCAAAAAGAAAGAGCTAACTGAAACAGCATACTGCCAGTATTTTATCAAGCTGTCATCACAAAATTGTCCTCTCTTACCTGAGCTGGTGGATGTTTGCCTACCTGGGTAAATATAAGAGTTTGTTCCTTCTGAGGATCTGATTAGCCTAAGCTAGCAAGACAACTCACACTGATTGGATTCTGCTGAGAAATATATTTTCTTCTGATAAATTCAGTGATCCTACATTGTTCATTAAGCAGAATTTGTAGAAAGCAGGAGAAGAAAATAGGTATGGAGGAAAAGCCAGTGATTTCATGCTCTTAGAAAGCATCTTAAAATATTAGACAACATCTCTTTTTCTCAGTCCTGTATCCACAGTACACTAAAATGTATCTTAGTGATTTGTGGCCTTGCACTTCTGTTTCAAAAAGTTGTTTTTCAAAAGGAAAGGGAGTCAACTCTGTTATTTTTCACTAACTAGGAGGTGGGAACAGAAAAATACAATAGAAAAGATGTGGTTTCTGTGCACAGTCTCTTCATAAACTACCATGGGACAATAGCAAAGCATTGTTTCCATACTACACTCAGTAAGGATTGACATCTCTTGCAATTGTACTTATCAAAGTACTCCAGTGGGCAAGGGTATTTCCTTATGAGTGTCATAACAGGATAAACATCTGTTTTCTCATTTTGATTCCACCCACAAACTACTAAAATAAGAAAGAATGTGCCAATTATAGTTATTTGGAAATAGGTTAATCAAACAGATGCCTTCTTTTAAGGAATCAAAGAAAAGACAAAGAACATCTGCATGGCTTAAAAAACAAAATGAAAAGAAAAAAATGATCCTTCCCGTCCCCGTGCCTCTCCTATGACAGACAGGTGCTTACAATTTTGCACAGAGTGCTGTTGTGAGTTTGATGGTTTCTTCAGTTTTAAAGTGTTCCTCCCATGAGTGAAGCACTGCATTGAAGGAATGAGACAGGAGCCCTTTTTCATGTACAGAAGTCACATATTTTCCATCTTTCACACAGTTCCAGTCTCTGACTTTACTCTGCATTATTTGCAATCAAAGTCAGGATTTAAAGAGAAAACTATTTGGTTGAGACAGGTAGCATTATTTCAGCTTTAGTTATAATCAGACTAACTGCCACAAAATACAGCCAGATTTTCTGAGCAAGTACAATATGTATGGAGAAAAAAGAGTAAAGGAAAGCAACTAGAAAATAGAAAAATACTTTAAAATTATATCTTGGCCCTCTAGACTGTTAAAATATTGGGTTAGTTTGACTGCTGATGATGTCTCTGCACTTTGGGAGTTTCCCACATATTTGAGAACATCTGGTATGCTTCTAAGCATTGCTTTTTACAATTTGAGTTATATTTCTAGTTATCTTAGTGGTGCATGCAACACATTTTCAGTAAATGAAGTAAGAATATTTTCTCCTTTCCAGAAAAGGGGAAAAAAATTACTTTTCCCAAACTGATCAGAAGAGGCAAATCAAATTAAGGAAATGAATGCAAAACTACTGAAGACATCAAATGATACAGAAAAACAATAGATAAGATAGTTACAGCAGATTATCTTCCATCTGTAACTAAAAATAAAAGATAAAAGAATCCCTTGTGTCTTACCTGTATTAAATGAATGAGAGATATGCACATAAAATTGGTTTCTGATTTAGATCAGAAGAGATTTTAAAATAATTGATACTTAAGTATTTTTTAATGTAAGGGGTGCAGACCAGTGTTTTCAGAACACCAACAAAATGGTACTTGGTTTATGGAGACATGAAGCATCTTCAGGATGCTTTTTAAAAATTAGTTCTTAATACAAGTAATGCCCGCACTAACATTGCAAAATTATCCTAGTTTCTAAGAACATACAAACTTCTGGCATCTTCCCCCAGAAGCCACCCCTGCAGCCCTCCCCCCACCACCAAAACCTTGCCACGTAAACTCAACACAACAACCTGCAATATTCAGCTCTCCGTTGTCTATTATTACACAGAATGCTGAATGCAGCAGAAGAATATCAAACAAAGCAATGATTCAGCAGAGAAAGTAAGCACATTTGTGAGCTACTGGGACTATTCAAGGACGTAAAAGACACACGTATGTTTAAATGCCATAAAGAGACTGGGTCAGAGATTTTTAAATGCGTGATTCACCTTGGTTAACTGTAACATAATTTACATAATGACTCCTTTGTGGATAAATTAGGAAAAAAAAGATTATTAGTAAATTTTAATACCTTAGTCTCTTTTTCTGCTTGTTAAGTTCCCAAAATATTAAAGTCTGATTTGTAAATAGAAGAATAAAACACAAATATAAAATACACAGTACTTTATTTAACTATTACTAGTATACAATTTTTTAGAAAGGATTCTATCCTTAATTTCAATCACAATTACCCTTGCCAGTGCTGCATTGTCAACCTGAAAAAACTCGCCAGATGAATTTGAATTTTGGCAGCAATCCAACTATTGGATCTTGCGACTGAAGTTAGTTGTGGAATTCATTTATGTTCTGAGGGACTTATTCACAAATCTTTAATGAATCGTCTATGTCGAAACTGTACAGAATGTATTTAATTTTTTTGCCATTTGTCAGGGTCAAAGTACATATTTTTGCAAAAGTTGAAGCATTCTAAATCATTCAGGATGCCAAATTCTCTGGCTTCAGACTTGCAGGAGTGAAGCCAGAAAATAGATGGATCTGGCACTTTCAAAATTGCTTAAAAATAGAAATATTACAAAAGTTGCACACATGTGCAATAATAATACTTATTCTGACAGCAGGAACAGGGTGTACATTGTACTTTTTTCTTCCTTTTTACCTATTTTAAAGACGTAAGCTTAGTCAACCCTCCTAATTGTAGGTACCTAATTCAGCTAGCTTTTCCTTGCCTTCAGAACAGCAAACTGGATCAGCTTCTATATGGTGAAATCTCATTGTGCTAAAAGTCACTTACTGAAACAGCAGTGAACATTAACCTTTTGCTGCCTCTGATACTTACACATCTATTGCTGCAACAAGAATTTTCCTCACTTCGAAGTTCCAGTTTCCTTTGCTTTGTCAATGGAGTTGCTCATTCTACATGACAAAAGCCAGATACTTATCTAAGCAATCTGAACTTGCATTAATAGCCTACAAGCAGCAGACATGCTTGGAATGGTAAAACCTTTTATATCATGAAGGTGGAAAAATGTCCTTGTTCTCCATAGGAATTTGTGATCAGTCGCCGTTTAATGCCTGGAGTTCATAGGAATGAGTTCTGGGCCTTTGGCAATATTTGTGTGGCAACTTGACCAACTGGGTTTTTAAGTTAACTAGAACCCCCAGAACAAAGGTGTATTCTGAGCCCTTCTATGAGCTCCACTGAGAAGAGACATGACATTTGCACTTCATTACATACCTTTATTACCATCTGAGGCAAAAGTGCACAGCTCTACACCGTGTTTTTTGCTGAAGAAATTAAAGGAGTAGAAAACTTCTGGAACAAAATTTATTAGACTGTGAAAGGCATGGTGAGTACAGACACATCATTTTGCTCTTACCTTTTACCATGCTGAAACATCTTTCCTTGAATGTTTGACTTCCGTGGTTTGGGAAAAATACAGCACAAGGAGGAGAATACTGAAGAGAGAAAAAATCTTTGTGGAATTCTTTAGCAAATCCAAATATTCCATTTGTTTTCCTGATAAAAAAAGTGAAGTCTTAAATATAGGTCATCTCATCACCTCCATATTGCAAGCCCATTAATCATTAAAAACCAGTTGTGTAATATTCATGCAATACTATCATGAAGTAATGCTGGGTACTATTTCATGAACATCCAGTTCTGATTTCATCTGTGCTTTTTTCACCTGTTCCCTCATGAATCTGTTGAACTAGATACTGTTCACCCTGCTTTTTTGTTATTTATAATTTTTATTACTGAAGTGTCTGAATGTCTCAATCATAGGGCTCCCTGTTGTGCTAGGTATAATATACCCAACTAGTAAATAACAGTCTGCTCACAAAGAGGTTATTACAAAGTCCAAGGTGAACATTAGCATCCAGAAAGAGCTTTCCTGAAGCTATGGAAACAACAGAAGAAATTATAGGTGTTGGCAAAAACAAGGTGTTGGTAATATAGAGTAATTAATACTGGATTTTCTCACAGGGTATTTCTGTGGGACAAAAAAAGCGCAAACTTTGACATGAATATATGGAAATACCAGGATTATGCTTATGACATATGACCAAAGAGCTGCAATTGGGGTGTCTAGTACTGGAATGACAACAGCCTGTTTGTTGAAGCTGAAGAGAAGTAAGGATGACTCAAAACATAGTAGAGGACATTTTGAAGAGTTGTAGAAAAAGCAGTATTTTGTATCTTTAAACAGTAAGGGCACAAACTGCTGTGGAACAGGTGGGAGAGAGGAGTGAGTGTGATATGTGAGAAATAACTCTACAGACACCAAGGTCCAAGGTGAAGAAGAGGGAGGAGGTGATCCAGACAGTGGAGTAGAGATTCGTCTGCAACCCATGATGAAGACTGTCCCACGGACATCCACGGTGAAGCAGATAACCACCCTGAAACTGCAGCCCTTGGAAAGCCAGTGCTGGAGTGGGGTCCTGGCAGGAAAGTGCAGCCTGCAGAAAGGCATTTGCTAGGAGCAAGTTCTGCTGACAGGACTTGGGACCCCCTGGGGAGCTCTGTTACTGAAGGACTGCAACCCAAGGGAGGGACCCTTTCCAGCCTGAGGCTGGAACCTTTCTTGAGGGAAATACTCAGGGAGAAGCTCATGAAGAACCATGTCCCACAGGTGAGAACCCCTGCTGGAGCAGGCGAAGAACATGAGGAGAAAGAAGCAGCAAAGAGTTATGAACTGACTGCAACCCCCATTCTCCATCCCCCTGTGTTGCTGGCAGGGAGGATATGGAGAATTTGGGGGTGAAGCTGAGCCCAGGAAGAAGGCAGGGGTGGGAGAAAGGTATTTCTATATTTTTTCTTTTTTCCCATTATCCTACTCAGTTACTAAGTCTTAATAAATTAAACTGATTCCCTTAAACTGGGTCTGTTATGCCTGTTATGGTATTTGGAGCGTGATCTCTCTGTCCTTATCTCAACCCACAACATTTTCACTGTATTTTTCACCCATCCTATTTAGAAGGGGAGTAGTAGAGCAGCTTGGTGGGCAACTGATGGCCAGCCACGGTCAAACACAACAGCTAGAGTTAATCCTAAACTAGGTAACTAGCAACCTTCATCAATCCTAGAATCAGCGACGCACCTATGCTAGCCTTTTGTTGCAGTACTGCCTTTAGTTTGATTATTGTAGACCATCTGATCAGAAAATAACCTGACTTCACTGACTCACATGCCATTTTTCATCTGGAGTGTTGCAACTCCCTACATGTGCACATAACATCTTTAACACTTAGGGAATTCCAACCAGTGTAAAATACTCCAGCACCTTTTCTCTAGAGCATAAGCAATCACAAGTATTATCAAGTTTATCCTTTCTCTGTTATTTTGTCTCCTTACAGATTATCAAATCAATTCAAGGTCTTTGTTCTTATCATAAGAGCTCTCCATGACCTGGCCAAGGCTATCTAACACAGCAAGCAAAATCTCCAAGATAAAACTCATTTCTCTGGTACAGTGGAAATTTGTACAGTGAAGAGGATTATTCGTGTCAAAAACAGAATTTTATACTCGGTGATAAGACTGTGGAGTAAACTCTCTAGAAACTTCAAATTTCACCAGTCCCAGTGCCTTCTACACAAGTTATCATGTTACTTGTATACCTAAACAGTTTTTGTATATTCAAAACATCTTCTTCTGCATGAAAGCTGCTAAAGGATTGCATTTGTGACTGAAGAACTTAAGAAAAAAGAGAAGGATGTGACAAACATTCTTACGGGCAAGTAATGTGCTGAAGAGGTTTAGACCTTACATTTTAAAATTTGAGTTCCTGTATCTAATATTCCTGCAATATCTACAAGATTTTGACAGTGAATGGTAATAGATATATATCAGTAACTGACCTGATATTATGCACTGTTTGTGTTATTAATGTTTTCCAAAAGAACTTGTACTTAGCTTTTAAATATGTAAGATGAAAGTCATATCACAAAACAATTGTATGATTGTTTCAGCTGGATATTAGATTGTAAACTTAGATTGGCTCTAATGCTCTTGTATTTTGAAGTTCAGAGTTCTCCGAGAATTCTAATTAAGCCCCAAATATACACATCTACATTTTCTCTGAAAACAGTGAAGTAAAGAATTGCATCCCAATGATTATTTTAAAAGAGTTTTAAACAATAAAAATTCCGAAGTATCAATTATTTTGTTGTTTTGGTTTTTCTAAAAAACTTATGTTCCACTATATATGGTGTAGAAAAATAGATCCTTTTAGTGGTAGGATAATCAAAATATAAGCAGAGTATACGGCTCAATGATGTTATGAGAGATGAAGTAGAGATTGAATTCTAAAGATGAATGGTAAAAAGTAGCTAACCAGACTGAAAGGCAATAATTCAACACAGGAGTGAAGCAGATGTTTGATGTTTATTTTAATGGATTTGCACATGGACTTCGTTTGCATTCTGATTCCGAGACTGCAAAAATGCCTATGCATATGCTTAGAGAATGTATTTGCTTAAGATATAAATGTGTACAACTAAATACCTTGATGTTACATGCTCAGAATTAAGCATGTGCTCAAATCTTTTTGCTGCAGATGAATGACCTAGCCTTTTTTAGAAGCGAATATAGGAGTTTTGCACACAAATCAAAACAAATAAATTTGTAATACTATGATACTACCAGTAAAATTATTGCAGAAATTTTAAATTCTAAACATTATGAGTTTGGCTGCCAGTAGTTTTAAGCATAGATTAAGATGTCAAATTTTTTGCACACATGGGTTTTATGTAAGCATTGATTATTGTATTAATAAAAATATAATGTCTATGAAGATTCAGTGACTGTAACATAGTACAGAGCAGTTTTCTGACAAGCTATTGCTAACTGAAACATCTACTAACAGTACTCTATACTATGAACCATTTTTAGCGAATCCCAGCTGGTTTATTTAATCTCACAAAGACGGCGAAGATTTTTCATGGCTTCTGGGAGGCTTGTTATCACATAATATATTTGAGGGATTTTATGGCCTCTTTCAATAATTCTACTGACAAGCCCAACTTGGGAGAATTAGTGAACAAATTCACTTGAAGAGCTATTGTTGTTCTTGAGTGCTCTGTTTCTGTAGAAACCACTTCCTCAAATTTACTGCAGTAAATTTCTTATTTGTAATCTGCTTTATTTTCAAGAAATCTTGATAACATTTGTCCTTAAACATTTTTCCACAGCTGGCCCTCAACTGTAACCACTTTCAGTGTAATCATAAGACAGTTTGCTACAGTAATTAACATCTCACCTACTATATGACAATTTAGCAGACTTTATAGTCCCTTAAAAAGCAATATTATAAAAGCATATATATAAACAATTTTAAAAAAATAGGAAGCTTCAGAATGTAAATTGAAATAAAAATTACAATCTTTTATAGGTACTAGAGGCCAGCAAATGGCCTGTTGGACAAGTATCTTCTTTTTCTTGACAAAATTATTTTTCGCTTTTCACTTTGATTAGAATCAATTCAGGAATAAAGTAGTGCAAAACGTCTTGAGTCTCAGTTTGACTCATGCCTCCCTAGAGATTTTTAATGGGTCCTGGGGCACTGTGAATTATGTCTAGGCATGCTATAGAGACAGAGAAGTCTTCAGCAACAACAGGCACCCTCTATTTGGAGAATGAGCTATAATATCACATGGTGTACAGGTGGCCTCTGCCATCTTCTGTTGTATGTTCTTATCCTCTTCTATTCAGCAGGAGATACCTAAGGCAAACTGGGAAAAAGTTTCCAAAAGTACCATGCTGTGCTTTCACTAAGAGAAGAAATAAAGCCAGAGAAATGTGCTGTTCACAAAATATTTCGCATTCTATTAAATTCTGGACCCAACTCAGTTCACATACTTTTTTGAGTTGCTTGACCAAGCACTTGGTTTAAAAGTAGATTTATTCAATTTTAGTATGTCCTGGCTCTTAACACAGAGGCTATAGAGCTTGTTATTTGTATGACGTTTCAGAAGTATTATTATTTCATCTACCTTTTAATTTCTGTAAGTATGAGCCTATTTCCACTTTTATTTTTCTTTTATGGTAAATAGACCATAAAGGCAGCATGAGGAAAAATCAACATATATACTGTGAAAAGAAAGAAACTACTTTTCAGTGAAAAAATTTAAACACTTGCACCACCAGTTTTGAAAGATCAATTATGAGAAACCAAGTAAAAAGGATAGTTAAGCAATGCTCCATGAATACAATGATGGTAGCAATACTCTGCACAGTAAGGAAATCAATATAACTGACTGGGGATCTGAAAGGGAGACTGTAGAGAGTCATCTTGGTAGCTTATATACAACCTGCAGGGAGTAAGTGAATGACTGGCACAGTAAATATTTGAAAAGAGGGAAGGAGTCAAAAGTCTGGTGGTTGATACTCACCCGTACATTGTCTCACAGAGAGTGAGAAAAAAACCCAAAGATATTCTCTCTTTGACTTTAAGAGAAATATTTTTTCTAAATAGAAAAGAACAAACTGATAGGTCTCAATAATCTAATAAATGTGTGTAAACATAAACCATTCTCTTGGACTGCAGTAAGATACAGATGTTTATTCACAGCTGATGTGGGAGAGGGTATTTGAATTTTTGCAGCTGTTGCTGTCCCAATTCTACTCACCATTTTCTCAGTATGGTGATTTTCATAGTTAGCTGGGTTAGTAGAATATACATCAACCGTAATTCACAGCAAATATTAGATAAAAATTGCAAAGTTTCCTTATGGAACAGAAAGCTTAAATAACAGAGGTGCTGTGATGCAGTTCCTGAGTGGTGAAAGACTTTCCTTGTCTTTCATACACCTAGGTTATGAAGAGAAGTCTCACCAGGTCTAGATGGGAAATGAGCTGAATGTAAATGGCAATGTCTGCTTTTTTAAGAAAGCTTCAGGCATGTGCAAACCAGACATGAGGAGAAAGATGCTCAGAAACATCTAGGGAGATACTTTGGGCTACAACCTCATAAGAAGCTAGGAAATAAAAAATACTAGACAATTTTCTGGAGAGAAAAAAAAGCCTTGAAATTATGAATAATGGTCCTCTTTCTATTTAGTGCATGCTAGCTTCAGTCTTTTAGGACCTTTTGCAGTAGCATGCAAAACACATATCTGGTGCTGTATTCATCGCTTGCTCCCAGCCAACATGTAAACCAGCAGACAAACAAGTAAGAAACTAATCAGTGAAAATCAGGCAAAAAATCAATCATTTTTTCTCCCTAAATGTAGGG
This sequence comes from Callaeas wilsoni, assembly GCA_013398955.1. Classification (NCBI taxonomy): domain Eukaryota; kingdom Metazoa; phylum Chordata; class Aves; order Passeriformes; family Callaeidae; genus Callaeas; species Callaeas wilsoni. The sequence continues at coordinate 87,558 of VWPU01014367.1, read as the reverse complement.
GTGCAAAGGAAAATTATGTAATGAAACCTAAGCAGGAAAAGGGCTACTTTCAGTCTCCCCCTGACTAAGTACCTTTTTCCTGCCTTGGCAAGCATGGATTACAGAGGAAGAATTAGAGAGAAATATTTGTTCTAGTACTATACTAGATCAAGAATATCTTCATATGTAGACAGATGTTGTGGGTTTTTTTAACTTGTACTTGACAAAAGTACTGAGAAAGAGGAAGTGGGGGAAGAGAATGAGAAAGCACTAACCCAGAAAGGATTCGGGGATTAAGATTTGCCACAGAATGCCCAAAATTAAATCACCTGATCCTATTCTGACCAAGAATTTAAATCTTCCCCTAAGTGAATATCATGAGCATAGGCTGTCACTAGTTCTTGAGTTGAGAAGGAAGATATAGTCAGCAAAATTGACAATTTAGTGGTCCATAGAGGTAAGAAAGTTTTAAATTACTTTTAAATTAAAAAAATACAAGAAATTTATTTAGTTGCAAAACATTTTTATAAAGTCTGAAATGTCTTGGTCTTCTAATAATCATTTTTTTTCTACTAAACTCAATCATTTCCTAAAAAAGAAACACTCACCATCAACTGTTTCCACTTACATGAGTTTTACTCTTTGTGCGGTCCTTCAGATTCTTTATTTATCTTTAAATCATTACCCTTCTTTACTTCTATTCTCCTCTGTTTCCATGTCACTATATGCATTTTGTGCAAAATATTATTATTTTTTGTTGAGTGTATTAGTGCTTGTTATTCCTTAGTCTTGTGCACTATCCTGAGGTGCTGTGTGCACTTCTGTATGTGTCTTGGTAAAAGCAAATGTCATCATTCTTCTCTGTCAAGGGAATTATATAGCTAACGATAGTAAATAAGTAAATACTGTATGACAAGAAAACAGATAGTGTAGAGACAGTAATGATACTGTGCTCTTGTAGATACATCAGGTGCAGGTTTTTACAATATTATATATGCACTTGCAACTTTGGCATTTACTTTGGCCTAAAAGTACTTCGTAGAGGTTACTATTTCTAATTATACATTGAAATAAATCACCACAACACTTCACGGAAAAAATCAAAATCCTTTAGTTCTTCCATTTCCATACGAAAAAAAAAAGAAAGAAATAAGCAGAGCTACCTAAGTATAGACGTTGATTTTGCTAAAGTCTATTCCACTTAGTTTTCCAATAGAGGTTTGTCTGGAATCATGTCAGAGGACAGAGCAGTGTCTGCATTTTCTCAGGCAAGACATTTCACTCACCTGGGAATGGGTTTATGCCTAAAAACATATTTACTTTTCAGGTATCAGAAGATAACCCCAAAAGACCGGGCATGGGCAACATGGGATGGGACATAGGACTATAGACAGGGCTTTTATAAAGATGCTGGTAGTGCTACCAAATACTTGCAATGCAAGTTGGGAACTATTTTGTTCTGCAAATTACTCTTGACACCAATTTATGGAGTGTTTAGGAGGAAAGAACTGACTGTCATCAAACATACTGAATGTTGGCAGTAGAATAGCAGATATATATTTACCAGAAGGACTGATATTTTCCATGAGCAGTCAAGCATGGACCTCAAATACTCCACCCGAGGCAATAGGTTGCTGCCAGCTCAAGGCTCTCTGGGAATTTCTAATGGCTGAAAACCTAATGATGTCCTAGCTTAACAGGGGAAGGAAGGTCCCAACTTCAGTCATATCCCAATTTACAGGAATGTCGGAGTGATAAATAGTCACACCATGCAAAACAGGGATGGTTTAGAAGGGTTGTCCTTAACTGCCTTGCCCCATATTGCTTTTCGTTGAGACTGTTGGGGGAAGGGTGGCTACACAGCACCAGGCATTATTAAGGGAGAGTGAAAACCTGATTACCATGTCACAGATATAGCAGGTGATAGAAAATTGCATTATACTGAAAAGCAAAATGTAATTGAAACAGCAGAGCTGTACGGTGATATTTGTTCATCAAATGATTTAGCTAACCTAAGGATGAATCTACTGATTGATGGCCCAACACAATGTCTTTGATAAGACCTACCTGTGCTATGCCTATTATGCAGGTGGATGGCCAAGGATGAGTTGCCAGAGGAAAAGGAAGGTGTAGATAGAAAAATCCTGATCCATAATAAATCTTAGTAGCTCTGGATTGGTAGAACATGAAATTTAAGGATCAGCCTCAGGACATCTGTAAGGATACCTTACAGATATTTATAAAAATATCTGTTTATAAAAATATCTGTTTAAGTGCTAAAAGGGAAACAAGAAACAGGAAAATAAACTACTCATACACAAGCTGTAATTAGCAGCAGGTAATGGAGACAGTGGCAAAGATCTGAGCTTCCTGTTCCTGGCTGATGGGCCACTGAAGAAACTGACCAAAAGTGAGTGTCACCCAGAACTTTATAGCTCATGAGAAGGAGAGAGGTTCTGATGAGAAAGGACAAACCTACTGCAGGATACTCAAGGAGGACTTTGTTGCGTGTAAAACTTGTCCAGGGATGTTTCAGAAGAATTGTGAGAATGTGCAAAACTTGTAAAGGTAGAGCCAAAGGCAGGGAAAAGGGAGACTTACAGCAGATCAGGAGCAACAAGTGCAGGAAATTAGAGGGAAAAGACAGCGTAAGAGTCCATTTGTGTGCATATAAGGTGATCATTGCTCTTGTTTGCCTAAGTCTTGCACCTGATCATCACAGTCTGTCTTATCTTCAAACTTATTAGCCAGTGAAGAGGAAAGCAGAGTCTATGAAGACCTAAGGCAGAGTTGGGACAGGAGACATGAGGACTGTGCCTGGATTCTGGATGGACTCAAGGCCTGGGACAGGATTTGAAGGATTTGCAGATGTGCATGCTTGCAGATAAGAAAGTGCAGGGATATATATATACATATAGTTATATATCTTTCCCTGAAGTATGAAGTTCTTCACTAGTGGCCTCTGTTTAACAAAAGTGGAAGGAGAAATCCCCTTCGTCTTAACAAAAACACTCTTCTTTATTCATCCAAATGTAAAAAAAATTGATCAAAATACTTCAGAATTTCATAAATGAGGTTATATGGTAATGCAATAGATAAAGACAAAGGTGTAATTTGTGTTAATACATATTTTTAATATAAATTACAGTTGCAGCCTGTCATGCCAACTGACTTCAATGGCTCTATTTTGCTTTGAGCCTGAGGCAATAACAGTTTTGCTTCAGAGGAGTAGTCCCTCTGTGTGTCCAGCCACTGGGTTTCGTGGCACCTTCCCTTATACTCCACTGTGGCTCCTTGGAGGCTCACATGGCACAGCTGCTTTCTGAGCCACTTCTATTCCTTGTGTCAGAGCCTGGGAACTGGGAAAATTTGAAAAATCCAAATGTCATCAATGGGAGGGAAGCTAAGCAGAGACAATCACTTACCGGGTTTTCTGTTAGCTTGCTTACTTGCAGATGTCTGTGATTGGAGATTGGCAGTATCTGTCTACCAAAAATCACTGCAACACAATGTCTCCAACTTTGCTTCATTCTGGTGTTTCAAGTCACACATCGGACTTGGTGTCTTCGTAAAGAAAATAGAGTTCTATTTACTTTAATAATAAAATATGATAAATAAATATTAGCATATATTTCCCTAAAGGACAGGAAGTATGTATTATCAGATCATCAAAGATGGGCTCACTAGGCATGTGATTTGATATGCCTTAAGGCATCCATTTAGATAGTGTAAATTGTGTAAGTGAAGATAATTATCACTGTGGTTAGGCATGATAACTAAGTGAAAGGTTAAGCTGTTGTATGACAAAGGGTTTTTTATTACTAAAAAAAAAATTTTTTTACAATTATATTTATTATTATATTATTTTATTATTGTTTATTAGAGTTTTTATTTATATTATGTATTCTTATTTCATTTTTATTTTAAAATTTATAATTATTATTTTACTTAATAGAATTGAAGGGATTTGCTGCTGTGATTTAATATCAGGCTTTTAATTTACATTTGCTTTGCTAAACTGCCATGAAAATTTACTAATAGAGGAAAAAAGTCCATTAACACCACTCATCACAATAGTGAACAGTAAAAATTATAATACTTACTTATTTTAATCAGCTGTCAAAGACAGCCCATTTAGCCTGAATAACTGGAATTTGAAAAGAATACTTTGTTTAAAGTTAAGGCAGTCTCCATTAGCAAAATTTCAGACTGCAAATTCATAGACAGTTTTTGTTATGAATTTTAATCTGACTCTTTCTTAAACTACCCAAGACTGAAAGCAAACACTGGAAAATTAAGAAATAAATTAAAATAAGGTACAATATGCATCGAATCTCAAGGATCCCAAATTAAATTAAATAGTAGTTTGGCATCTCGGATTCTAAGGGACTCCTGCCACTACTGATTTAACTGTTTACGGCACTGTGTGTGCCAAACATATCTGTTAGGTCAAGTGAGGGATCCCGTAGCTGCAATTGCGTACTTTGCAGTTCAGCCTAGCTTTATTCAGCTTTGTATTTATTCAGTCAGCTAAACTGTACTAATGAGGCTCTCTGACAAAAAAATCTCTCTGGGATTACAGTCACACGTCCTGGAAGAAACACACAACAGACATCATTCTGATAATTTCAAAATTTATTCCTAAATTCTCAATGGCTGGAGAAGCAAAAGGCCTTTTGGTTTATCTTGCCAAGCATGGAGGTTACCTTGAGGAGATATCCATTGCCTGGTCATACAAAATGAGAATTCATACATATAATATATGGTGTTATATATATATGCATATATACTTGCCCACATCGGCTAACCCCAACAGACACGCAGCACTTGCGCAGGCACAGGCAGCACCACAGCCTCATCCTGTTTCCCCTCTCTCTGAGCAGGATGGAGGTTCACGGGTGGGAATACACATACTCACAGGTGAGTACACCCCTACGCACAGGTGCAGTGTGGCTCCCACCCGCAGCTGGCCTCAGACACCCAATCTGCCCAGTAACTCTCCTGGATCCCAGTCTCTCCAGTTGCTGGTTTTGTCTCATGTGAACCAGTGGAACCACAGCCCCACTCTGCTTGCTGGTGCTCAGACCCACCCCCTCACACATATAATCGTGTACAGAGCTGACTGACACTCCCCTGTCCCCAGGAGAGCCCCGCAGCACGCAAACCTGCGCTGGCTCCCAGGGCTGCGCTGCCGCCAGACAGGCTCTGGCCTGGTGCCACCTGGGGCTGGCACGGGCATCACTCACTGGAGGCCCTCTGGTCGCTGGCCCCCAGACACACAGTCCAGCCCAGCTGCTGGCACAGCGATCCACCCTCAGCCCAGGCTGACACCACCCACCCACGGGCCCTTACAACCCTTGTGGGGACATGGCCAGACAAGCTGCTATTTACACACTTCCAGCTCCATTTGTTCCCTCGCACCTTTATTTTCTCACAGTCGTTCCTCCCCAAATCATCTGAATCCGTGCCCTTCTCCACCTCTGGTTTCTTCCCTAAACATCCCATGGTAAGACTTATGCAATCCCAAAACGCCTTACCCGGCATCCCGCAACATGTTCAACACCTCTAGGCAGCAAGTCCATGGTCTGGAAGGGGATATGGAGCTGCTCCTCTTGGCCTATCATGATGAGGGTGATATCTGGACACTGGGGCTGAGCCTTTCCTGAGACAACCCTTAGTCTGCATTCCCACTTGTCCTGTGCTCCTCTCCTTGCACAGACAGGGCTGTGATGGGCTGATGACTCCCTGGGGTGGGGTGCTGGGGCACCACGATGTCTGAGCTGCTCCATCTGCCATTGTCTCTGTACTCCTTTGTGAGTGTTTACATAAGTTTTTATACCATATGACATGATATAACACAATATTTGATATTTAAAACTTCTATTTGAAATTAATATTATATTTGGAAACTAAATGTTTTGCAGAAATGCAACTTAGCACAAGCCTTTTTCATTCAACGTCTTTTTTACAAATGCTAAAGAAAATACAACTTCAAAGGAAAGTCAGCTTGAAGAGGAAACAATTCAAGATATTTCTTTTTGATTTGATATGAAAATTGCAAAATTAATCACACAAATATCCTGTAATTATCTTCAGTCATAAAATGTACTGTATTGTGCGTACTGAGGTCCAAACCAGAGAATCTGTTTTAATCGGTTCCCTACACTCTCAAATGTTTTCTTTCTTGCTTTATTACTAATGCCACTTCTTTCAGAAACTGTGTGTCCCTGAGGCTCTGACAACTTTTAAAAGATGTTTTGACAGCATGGTTCAAAGATGAGAATTAGGCAAAATTCCTATTAATTTCAAGGATGTCAGCTAAAAGGCCTAAAATTAATCCAGCATCTGGCTGCAGACAGTAGGCTATAACATAGTAAGAGCCCTTTCAAACACCTGAACTGTAGGAAAACTTGTTTGTGCCTGATGCACTGCTGTGGCCACACATCACCCCCAAAGCTTTTGTGAAAGGTAAAATCCATACAGAGGGCAGTCATAGAGACAAGGAATGATTTTCAAAGGCATCCATAACTTTTTCAGATGTGATTTTTCACTCACAATGAAAACTCTTGAGGGCAAACACCATGTGTCCAGCTAGCTGGAAACATTCTCACACAATAAAACCAGAATCTCTTTGACAATAATTTTTCCCTATCAGCCACCAGGAAGCCATATTACTGAACCCAGTAAATCTACTGAGATTCTCTAGAGAGCTCTTCAGGGAAGCCAAAATAATATAATCTTCAACAGCCTTCTCTGTCTAAGCTTCCTTCTATCCTTGATGTACTTTTCCTTTGTGGCCTACATCAGGTAGTATATCCCTACTCCCTGATGCTGAACTCTTTGGGTCTTGTTTATTTTCATTACCATCTTATAACCTTCTATCTATCTTATGATGACATTTTGAAATGCACTACAATAATTTTCTGAACTGTTGCAAGACTTTACACAAAATGAGGGTGAGGGACAGTGTTATTTTTATTTCTCTTTTTTATTGTTTGGACATTGCCCTTTTTTATAGATCTCATTTTTCCTCATCAGATTTTTTTTTTTTTACCTTCACAGAAATGGATACTGAGGATAGCTAAATTTAGGCATATTTCTTTATCTGAAACTTATATTAAAAATGCTGTCAGAACTAACAACTTTAACTGCTAACAGAAATGCAAAATAACCTCCTGGAGATGTTTCAACTCTTCATGAAACAGCATGGACGGTTCTAGTACAAGAATTTGTGTTTTCAGGAGCATCAACACAGAAATCTGGCAAGTATTTTGTGTTCTCTGTCTGCCCTTTTCTAACAAAAGAGTTGTACACACATTGCCATGCAAGCACACATGAACAAAAGGACTTAAAAGTTCATAAATTAATAAGGGGAAAATATAGAGGCATTTGAGAAAAAGGCATAAATACAAGATAGACGAGAGGAAAACAGATGAGTTTCACTCACAGGGGACAAGTTTGATTATGTCACAGTTACATGTACATATCCCAGAATTTTAAGTGATTTTTTTAAAAATATCCACGTCTTAGATTTTACAAGGTATTGAATGTCTTAAATGTTTATTTCCAAGTCTTTCTTTCCTATAAATTATTTTAAGGGACTGTAGTCTGGTTCCCTGGTTACAATGGCCCATGACTTCACTTTCATTACCCATTGAGAACTGAACCATTGCTCTCTTCAAGAATATTGTCACTTAATTCACATAAAAACCCATAGAGCTCCTTTAGTATAATAACACAGAAACAGTTGCTGGGATCAGTAGAAAGGATTTTAGTATATTGCCTGAACTTGGATCGGTGTGATGTTTATCTGTAAAGGTGACAAAGGACTTAAATGCAGCAGCATAAAGAAGTATTTTATGCTATCAGGAGATAGTCTAATATTGTGAACATTGATCACAATACTCAACCTTATGAATAAGCAACTAAAAACGTATTTCATTCGTGTGCATTCAAAATGCAATCTGTGTCATCAGAATCAACTGGCTATGTATCAGTCTGTGAGAGCACACTATCTGGCAAGAAGGAAGCTTCAGGAAATATCCCACAGTTTCACAAGTGTGAATGGATGAAAGTGAAAATTGAAAATACATTCTTTTAACCAAGTATATGGTTATCCTTTAGGGTGCAAATTGGCAAATCTTTTACTCTAGTCCTTCCTCTTTTTTCATTTAAATTTACTTTTACTCAATACCAGCCCCAATAAAGTACAATTAAATCTATTCAGATCATGCAGAAGAGTGCACTGGGTGTGAGATTTGAAGAAGTAAAAAAGATTGCTTAAAATAAAGCTCAGCTGTGCTACAAGTAGAAGCCAAAGAAATAAATAATCAGCAAAAATGAGTCTTGTTTGTAATTCAGCAAGAAGGCTATATTAAAATAGTTAATATCTTAGAGGGAAAAAAATGAAGTAACGAAATCCAGAAATAATTAGCATGAATTTTCCATAAAGACATATCTGCGGACTCATATTTCAAACTACTTCTAATACTCCCAATGCTTTTTTAAACTTGCTTGTTCAAAGCCTCTGCATGTTCAATGTTGTCTCATATCAAAGATTGTTCTGGAAAGAAGTTGGCAGGTTCCACACTAGTTCATTTTATAAGCATGAATACCATTCATTAGAATAGCTTTTGAAATTAATTGCTTGTAGCATTTGAGTGAATGGTGCATTTGTAGCTGATGTAAATCATTCATTCTTCACTTGCTTAGTTTCACATCTTTTTGGAGATGGCTGCAGTCCATGGCTTGAACCCCAAAACACAGTAGTGGTGGCACAGTTAATAAAAGTAATATCATGTGTTGGAATATCACTAATAGAAAACCCAGCAGCTAGTGCCTATTATCAATGATCAAGACAGAAAATGCCTCCACATTAGAAGAGAATTACCTGAGAAATTGCACTGCACAAACGGTTCTGAACCATATTTTTGGCAGTCTATGATTAGTCAACTGCTCATGATCATTAAGCATGCCCTAGAAGATAATATCCAGGAATTTGTTAAGAAAAGACTTTGCATTCCCTACAGAAGTTTAAACCCTGTATTGTCAGCCTTCCTATCCCCTTACCATAAAAAGCTGGTTGGTCCTGCACATTGTGCTCGTTTATATTGAAAATTAATGTCAATCCAGATAGTTTCTTGGTTTTTATTCCTAAAATATAGTACAGGTGTAAATGTTTGTGCATAGAATAATTCAACTGGGGCTGCAAATATGCATGGAAACTTTTTATGGGGCAAATTGAATCTGCAAATGTAGCAAAAGCATGTTATAATTTAAATAAATCCAGTCTTTTCATTCTTACAACCAGTGGAAATGTCAGAAATTGTGGGTTTGGTCCCTTCTAACTGATTCGTATGTAGGCTGAAGTCATCGAGAAAGAAAATCCCTCTTGCAGCAAAGGTGAAGTTAAGGCTATGTCTGCATTAAGAAGAAGTGCAGTCCAGTCACTGCAAATCTGTAGAGAGAAAAAGCAACTAGGGCTTTGCATTTATGCTATATGACTTTCAGGGGTTGCTGCTTCAGACTAATGTGGTTCTGACCCTCTGAACTGACTTCCTGTGTGCAGCTGGATCCCAGGCTTTGTATTTTGGTGTGAACCAATGTACAGGAACTAGAGGTGACTGGGAGAATCGCTTGAAAAATGCATTTCTGATCTAAAGACAAAATCCTAGTGCAAATAATCTCTTAATTCTGGAGAAAATATAGCCCACCAAAAGCCACAAATCTTGCTTTGGCTTGCACTTTTGACCCATCTGAATTGGTAGACCCCTTCAGAAAGATAGTCCGAACTGCTGGTTCAAAGAGAAGGAGCTTTAATTCTTGTTTATTAGGGAAATTTCACCTTGCATTCCTAATTAAACATGCACTGAACTAGGGGTGGGATTTAAGATCACTCACTTCTTAGGTGAGGGTGGTAAATTAAATATTAATTATGCAAGGACATTCGTTGTTCATATGAACCAAGCAGAAAGTAGGTCTCTTTTTTTTTTTTTTTTTTAGTGTCCTAACCAGGCCACAGAATTACTCGCAATAAATATTTCAGAGTACTACACAAGGTGAATTTTCTTCAGCAGGATAGACTGAGAGCAACTCACTGCAGAACACCCGAAAAACGGTATTTTGACTCCTCAGACTTAATCTACAACACCAGCAATAGGAGAGAATTATATTCCCAGATTCAGGTACAGACTATATTTTAATGACTTGACCATTTTACTGCCGAAATAGAGGTGGACTCAAATTCCCTTAAGCCAAAAAGCATTTACATCCAAGTCTCCTCCAGATACTTTCAAAAAAGGAAGTACTTCCTACTCCTCAGCATCTCCAAACACCTAGTGCTCTGTCTCTTTTGCCTTCACACGTTTTTCTATGTAATAGATGTAACTGGAATGTTATGGTAAAAAAGCAAGACTTGAAGTGAGAGTTATGTTTGTATCTCTACTGAGTACTTATGAAACTGGGTCTGTTCAGAAACCTTTTTTCATTATAATTACCATCAATTTCAAGGCAAAGAATGCATGAAGAGGAACTGAATATTATAGCATATCATTTTACCCACCTTACTAGCAGGAGGGATGCAAGTGAGGTACACAACAGCCAAGTTAAGTCATTGTGACCAAATGCATTATGGATGGCTTAACTGGTATTTTCTGAAATTATATTCAGTTCAATTATTATCAGACCTGTACTGCTGTTTTAATAAATAATCATTAAAATGTGTTGCAGCTATGTATCATCTTTATCTTAATGGTTTTAATTTCATTATCTTTGTAGAAGCCTCAGAGCATTCTTAACTAAGAATTTAAGCCTAATTTTGCATTTCTGCATAATAGGATGAATATTAACATCAAATACTAATACTCTGGGATTGTAGAGCCTTCTTACTTCCCCACCTTGTGCCTTTTTCTCTTCATAAATATACAAAAAGTCATCTCACTGCTCTGTTTGAAATCTCTTAACACTTTGTTCTTCTGAAATGCCTTAAAAAACCCATGGAAAAGACGAAGGAATAAGTGTTCTGTGACCTCTCTTTTTCATGGGACTCTCGTAATTATCCTTACAGTGGATATTTCATACCTTATCAAACCTTCTCATTTAACACAGCATTTAAGGAAACAGATTTTGCCTAGAGGGTTTGCAGAGCGTGAAATCTCTTTCAGTACTACACAGCCGTGGCTATCCAACCCGACTGTGACCAGCAGGCAAGTGCTGCAGCTGTGGCCACGCTCACTTCCCTGCAGGAAGCCAGAGATCCTCCGTCTGTCCTTACCTGATCAGGTCCTCTGCTGCTCCCAAGAGCAGCAGAAGGTCAGCCAAGCTGCATACAGGATAAGGAGCCAGGAAGAAGTTGTGGTGCTTCTTTGACAACTCAGAAGCACCAATTCTATTGCAAGGCACCATAAGAAGGGGTTTAACAGGGAGGTAAATCATCCTGGGTTCTACTACACGGCTGTAACCTGCGCACTGCCTGCCTCCCGTGTGTCTCCCTGTGGCAGTGATAAGCCCCTCTCCCTCTCTCAAGTGCAGGCAATGCTTTCCTATTCCTATCGCCCCTTGCTTCCTAACGCACAGGGAAGCTGATTTCTAACACCTCGTTTCTAGCATCTCATCTTCTAAAAGCAGTACCCGTGTTGTGAACGGTGACACTTCTTCCCCAGCGGATCAGAGCTCCCACTAAAGGTAGATTGGTCAGATTTTCAGTGTACTTCATAAAAAAAGTCTTGCAAACTGTACGCACAGTTATACATAGATACATAGTTGCATCTATTCAGTGCAGGAACACCAGCAGTACTATATATGTGTATTCACTAATTTATCATTGAAAGTTCAAAGGAATTTGTTTAATTTGCTGTGCTTCTGAACTAAAGTAATACAAGTATGTTTAAATATTTTTCATCATGTATTTGTGATCATGGCGTACATCTCAGAGAATGGACAGTACTCAGCTTAAAATATATAATGAAGACATATGGAATGCAAATTACAGAGCAGGCAAATGTATTGACATAATGTGTTCAAATCGAAGTTAATCATAATTTATGCCATGAAATGGAAAACAATATCTATTCTTTTTCAGATTTTTTCTTGTGTTTTGTGAAGAGTTTTTCTTGGATTTTTTTTCGTTCCAGGAGTGCAAACTTCTTCCTGTCAGTGATTATGCTTGCTTTGCACAGTAGAGGAGAGCATGCATTTTTTTCTTTTACTGCTGACTCTATCCACGTTTTGCCTGATATGCTTTTCCATCTTCACCTTCACCTTCTGCACCCTGTAAACATAAAAGATAAAAAATAGATTAAATGCAAGGCAGCTGAAGAAATGGGGATGATCACACAGGTTTGCCATCCTGTGTTCAAAGTAATATTGTCACTTTCTCCAGTAAAAAGGAACACTCATATACATGTGAGGTTCACATGAAAATGTGTGACTGCATTACAAAATGCAAATCCAAATTTGTCTTATTATTGACACTTACTAATTGCAAGTAAATGTAGCATTTGACATGCATAAAGGGAGCAGAATCTGACCTCCAAAACCCCTGGAACATGCAAGTTTTGTATCTTGACCATGACTGTTATTTGAATAAGACATCTTAAAACTCTTCTAGAACAACTGTGTTCTGCAGTTTTAATTGTTAGTGTGTGTTGCAAAGAAAATGTTTATTTTGCATAACAGAATATATTCTTCTTCTGATTTTTATCTGTTAGATACCCTGGATTTTTTTGTCCTCATATTTTAAAGTGCAGAGAGAATTACTTCCTCCTCCAAATATACTTACTTTCTCATCATAAGGGAAATAGGTGTACATATCAATATATGTTTTGGCATTGATTTCTACCAGGAGTGTTGATTAATGTACTGCTGTAGCACAGACATTCCCATTGTGGCCATGTGTTTGTGTTTGTGTCTCTGAGATAGAGACCTTTGCTCTGTCTCTTTTCTCTCTTTTTCTGGCAAACTGAGCAGAAGGATCTATTTTTTGACAGGCTGCCACTCTCAAGAGGGCATAAAATCTGCATTTCCTTTCATCTCTCTGGATTAGTGGATTATCCTGCAGTCTGCTTGGTGACTGAGATACTTTATACCCTTCATCTTTGAGTTCTTAAAACTAATATAACAACAACAGGTGCGTTTCAGGGATTTGGCATGTGTTGGAGAGTGAGAGGCTTTATCGCATGGCTGATCGGTATCTTAAAATCTCAAATTTTTATTTTTTTTTCACAGAGACCTCATTTTAGCAACCAACAGTATCATAATAAGAAAGTCACACTTTTTATTTTTGCTTCATTTTGTGATAAAAGCACATCAAACAACAAAGTTGGAAGCCTGCCTCTTTTATTTGATCTAGTTTCAGAAGGGAGGAGAGATGGGAGACTACAGAAGAAAAGAAGAGAATTAATTAGAGCAGCAAAATCTGTGTAAAGAGGAGGGTTTGTATGATGGTCTCAAGTGTAATGCTGGAATAGGAAACAAAATTTAATTTAAGAAAAAAACCACAACAAAACCTTTAGAAGAAAGTTCTATTCCAGTTAACTCTCTCCCAACTTTAATCTACAAATAAAATTCTAAGAGGTCTAAAGGAAAGGGCTTGCCATCACCCCGACTGCACGAACAAATACCAAAGCACCTGGGAAAAGCAGAAAGGGTATCCTGCCATTCCCTACTGCCAGCCGTGGCCCTCTCTCACCTCGGCTCTCATCCTCACCTAGAGAACCTCAGTGAGCCTGGACCAGGTCTCCTGGGCCAAGTGTGTGGTAGCATCGTGCTTTTTCCTGCAGATGTTTCGGAGAGGTAAAACCAGCAAGTGGCAAGAAATGAGGAGCAAAAAAGAACAACAACAAAAAATCAGAAATACCAAATGAACAGAAAAATGAAAATTAAAAATACCTACAGAACAGGATTTTAATATTGGATCTCAGAAAGGCTGAAATTTAAGGGTTCTGTGTAGTTTTAGGTATGATCTTTCTTTTTCTAGGTCTTTCATTTTTAAATCAAACCCTTCTCCTATTTTTATACTCAGTTGCTAATCTATTTTATCAATAATTAAATTCCGCCATCTATCACAGAATGTATGAGTCAATTAATTTCTTATCTGTGTTTCTTAAATACCTTATTATGCTTTTTTTTGGTCCTGGTTTCTGCTGGGGTAGAGTTAATTTTTTCTCCTAGTAGCTGGTGCAGGGCGTGGTTTGGATTTAGGATGAGAACACTGCTGGTAATACACTGATGTTTAAGTTGTTGCTGAGCGGGGGCTTACGCCAAGTCAAGGCCTTTTCTGCTCCTACACCGGTAGGTAGGCTGGCAGTGCACAAGAAGCTGGGAGGGGATGGAGCTGAGACAGCTGACCCCAACTGACCCAAGGGACATCCTAAACTACATGGCACCATGCTGAACAATAAAAATTAGGGGAGCTGGCTGGGAGGGTGGCAGCCCGCTGTTTGGGGACAGGCTGGGCATCACTCAGTGTGTGATGAGCAATTGCATTGGGCATCATTAGTTTTTTATGCTTCTTATCATTATCATCATTATTACTATTATTTTCTCTTCCCTTTTCTGTCCTTTCAAACTGACTTTATCTCAAACAATAGGTTTTATCTTTTTTTTCTTATTCTCTCCCTCATCCCACCATGGGGGGAGTGAGAAAACAGCTGTGTGGTGTTTTGCTGCCTGATGGGTTAAACCATGATATTTTGTTTTCATATAACCTCTAATGATTCTTAATCTTTCTAAATGGCTCTGTCACATATTTAATCTTTAATGTATGTGCTTCTCAACAAAGGTCTAAATTCTGCTCATGCCCTGCATTTGGAGTCCAGCTGAGATTTGCATAACATCTAATGTATGTCCTGTCCCTGTCTGTAACCATGGTCATCATTAATTATGGGTCAGGCTGAAAATCTCTGAGACCTTTCACAAATCCTATTATTTATTTCCGGTAGTGCCAGCAATGTATGGAGCATTTTTGGATACACGAGACCTGACAACCATTTCCCAAAGAAGATCATAGAGTCTCTAAAGAGAGCAAGCCCAGAGGAGAAAAATAACAAAGAGATGTTTGTACAAATCTCCTAGCTAACTCTAGAGTGAGTAGCAAAATGTAGCAACCTGTGTACTCTAACTACGGACACAATAAATAAGGGAATAAAATGCTGTTTTGTAATTATGCTCATTGCATTATCAAGTTTTTGGGCTTTTTGTTACACTTTATAGTTTTATCCCTTAAAACAACTAGATATTAATTTTTTGTTTTCCACTTTGTCAAAAGAAAAATGATTATAAATACTTTGGAAATTATTTTAGATGTTGATGCTAAATGACACTTAATTACATGCTTAATTTTCAGAATGCCCTAGCATAACTGAAACATGAATAAAGGCTTTAGTAGCACTCAAGAATAAAGACAATGTCTAAAGATGGTTGCTGCACAAGCCAAACTAAATAAAAGTGGTTGATGGGAAGTAAAACCTTCAATTTTTAGACCTGGCAAGACAAGAAACAAAGACCATAATTTTTTAAGCTGAAAATAGATTTTTTTAGCATGGTACTAACATATGGCTTGGAGAACAGCTCAGACAAGGAAACAAGATACAAGACTGAAGCAGGTGAAATGAGGGAGAGCTTGCTTTAAGTCAACTACTCTTTACACTGATATCTCAGTTTGATATCTGTTGTAAGACATTAGAAGCCATGAGAACTGAAAAAAAGCAATAAAGTGAAAGAACTGAAATATTCTTTAAGAATGAGAATGAAGAAAGGACAGAAAATTGCCACCAGTACAGCATGAGATAGAAATTATAATAGAGAAAGAACTAGAAAATATGTTACCTTCCTTAAGACAATCCAGAAGCATGATCCATTGGAAAGAGAGTGAAAAATATACTGTGGTCAAGCAGGCCAAGAAAAAGGAACAGTCAACCACTGCAGTTGTGGAATTTAACACTTGGCAAAGACTGTTGTCACTCACAAGAAAACAGCTTCAGTTTCTAGCTTCACACCTAGAAAGTTTATTTGCAAACTGATTGTTTCAAATTTCAACTAAAACAATATAGCTGAAACATTTTAAAATGCATTCTTTTGCTTTTATGCATTTCCTTGACATTCTTGCAATGTAATCAGCACTCTGTGCCAGGATCAGTGGTGGAACTTTGTGAACACTGCAGGGCTGTGACACACTTAACAATAAAAAGGTCCATTTTAAAAATACAGAATACTCACTATTTTCCCTTTTTAACTATCAGCTTTATTTGGCCATTATTATCATAAATTTGAATTATATTATACAGATTCATAAATAATTCCAAATTTAAAATAACCAGGAGTTATTAAATTCGGAGGTAGGTGCTCCCATGAGAGAATCGCATGAAAGATGCAAGAAGACTCATATTGTGAAAAAAGGCAGCTGTTATTAGGTTAATAAATGTCTAGTTCCAGATACTGCCAACTGCTTTCATCCATCAGCAGGACCTATAAGCTATGCTGCATAGCCTGACCATAGTTACTGACTCTCTCTTTTAATCTTCCTGGCTTGGCCAACAGAGTAAGCTAAGTCAATGAGGGGTGTGTGTATTGTTTGTGTGGCCAGGTTTTGGTAATGCACAGTTATAGGAGTGGCTTCTGTGAGAAACTAATGGAAGCTTCCCACTATGTCCAAAATGCCAGCCTGCTCCAAGATGGACCCACTGCTGGCCAAGGCTGAGCCCATCAGCAGGAGTGGTAGTGCTTGTGGGAGAGCACGGTTAGGAAAGGAAATAAAACCCCTGTGCAAGGGCAGCCAGAGAGAAGAGTGAGACTATGTGAGAGGAAAACTCTGCGAGCACCAAGATCAGTGAAAACTAAAGGGGAAAGTGCTCCAGGCACAGGAGCAGAGATTCCCCTGCAGCCCATAGTGAAGACCATGGTGAGGCAGCTGTGCCCCTGCAGCCCATGGAGCACCCCATGCTGGATCAGGTGAATGCTTGTTTGTGATGAAATCCGTGCTGGAGCTGGCTCCTGGCAGGACCCAAGACCCCAAGTAGAGAGGAGTCCATGCTGGAACACCCTTGCTGCTAGGATTTGTGACCCCAAGAGGGACACGCACTGGAGCAGCCTGTTCCTGAAGGACTGCAGCCCATGGAAGGAATCCACACTAGAGCAGTTCATGAAGGACAGCAGCTTGTGGGAAAGATGCACATTGGAGAAGGGGTGGAGGACTGTCTCCCATGGGACGGACTGCATACTGGAGCAGGAGTGTGAGGAGGAAGGAGCAGCAGAGACAACATGATGAACTGACTACAAGCCCATTCCCTGTCTCCCTGCATGGCTGCAGCAGAGGAGGTAGATGATTTTGAACTGAAGTTGAGCCTGGGAAAAAGGGAGGAGTGGAGGGGAAAAGAGAGGGGTAGGAGGAAGGTGTTTTGGGGGAAGGGTTTTAAATAAAACTTGGGGTTTATTTCTCATTTTCCTACTCTGATTTGATTGTAAACAAATTAACGAATTTTCCCAGTCAAGTCTGTTTTACCCATGACAGTAGCTGGGGAGTGATCTCTATCTGTCCTTAAAATGGAGCCTTGAGCCTTTCCTTATATTTTCTCTCCTCTGTACAGATGAGGAGAGGAGTGATAGAGCGGCTTTGGTGTGGCAACTGGCATTCACTCAGCATCAACCCGGCACAGTAGGAAAGGTATCCTACATTCTTTAATCTTCTGGAGGTATCCGCTGGAAGGTAAAGGGCCTCTCATAGAAACATTTGTTATTTACAAAGTCAGCTGATATATCTCAGGAAGGGCCTAACACTCAAGGCATTGTGTTCTCATACGTGCAGCATGACTCGAATTATAGAGAGACTTCATGATGATACTGGAATATCATAAAAATAAGTTTCAAGCACAAGTATGTCCATAGTGTTAATGCATCCCATTCAGAGAAACTTTCAAGAGCAGCTCAAAGAACAGTATAATGTCTAAACTTTAGCTTCAGGAGTTTGAGACTTGCAGAATTTAAAACGTTATGATTTTTTAGTTTAATAATGTTCAATTCCAAACGTTCCTCTGACATGATTAATACTTTTTATTTCTGCCAAACCAAACATTCTAATCAATTAAAAATCCCTTCTATTTCAAAATTGGGATTTAATTAAAAATTAAAGAATTTCAAACTAAATAATTTTATTTTGATATATATGTTTGGTATATTAAAAATTAACAAACTCAAAACCCATTCTCATTCAGTTTTATTCTAAGGCCTTGTCCAAGTCAATGCTTTCAAAATAACTGTTCCCTACTCCATAAATATGATATAGATTTCCTTTTTCTTACTATATGACCTTGTATATGTTCAGATTAGCCTTATCATATCTTTACTGAGTGACGCATAGTGACGTTTATTACTAAACTGCCTCTGTTATTATTTATTGCTCTACCATTTTTTGTGTCACCCATATATTTATCTGTATTGATTTTATATTTTCTTCTAGAACATTGATAACACTGGTCCCTGATGGATAGCAGGACAGTCTGTAAACTATAAGCATTCTGTAAGTACAGTAAACTATAAGCACGTGACAAATGAGTATTTAATATCATGAACATGGGTTTTGTGAATGTTGCTTGTTATGGCATCTTAAGACAAATATCTCTGTGTTCCATCTCTAGCTATATTGTAATATCTTAGTTATTATCCTAAGTCAAATGCAATATCATCAGAAAGACACCATTTGTTTGATAAGAGCTGTTTATTATAAAACTCTACTAATTGTCATTAATTATGCCACTATCTTTACTGATTTTATCCCATATGATTCTCAACTACTTCCTAAGATGAAAGCCATACTAGCTTATCAGTTCTTAGAGAGTTCACACTCAATCTTTCTTAAATTTTGGTGGAACAAAAAAAATACCAATTGTTCTAAAGAAAAAGTAAGTAGCAGAGAACTGGAAGGAATGCCATTGGCCTATTTCAGCTGTCACAGTCAATCAAATTATACAGTGCTTCTCTATGCATATTGATTGCCAAATTAAAAGCAATCTGGGGGATTTGCCCTCATTGTTATTATTGTAAGTCTGTGCCAACTTTTCCCCATATCCACCTTAAATATCTTTACTTTTTAGGTCAATTTGTCATTTATTGTCAGTGGTCAAACTCCTTCCCAAAAAATTTACCTTGCTCTTCTCCTAAGAAGTATTTGTTTGGTTCTAAATGCCACAGTTTTATGTCCTTCATCTTTTCTGTTGTTAGGCTCAGCAAGGTACCATATGATAGTCTAATCATTCTGCTGACCATAGTATTAGCTTTTCTCTTCACCTGTCCTACTTTGAAATACATTTTCTTGTGTGTGACCAAACTATGTTCAGTATTTAGCAATAACTGTATTATTTTGTATTTTTTCTATTTTAATTGGAAATATATGACACGAGCTGAAGCTTATACTTCTTTTTCTTCCTAAGACACACTGGATCACTGTCTCATAGACATTTTATGATTGAGTAATACACCCATCTCTCTTTTTCTATGTCATTTCAAATGAATGAGGCCAGTTAGTAGCTCTGACTCCAGATCAGTAGTTCAGAGCCAAATCTATTCCAATGATCCAGTCCTATGATTTAAAAATGTTTAACTTATTTTATGCTTGCTGTTAATCATCCCTTTGAGCTACTAAGAGAAGACAACATATTTCATTTTCTCTGGAAGATATGAATAAATTACCCCACTTCTTTCCAAAGACAGAGAGGTGTTCAACCAAATGTTACAGACTCCTCTGTATCACGAGGATGATCATACTTTTCAAGATTTTATGCAGACTCCTCTCCAAATTTATGAGGGATCTAATCCTCCTGATGATAATCCTCCATATATAGTATCAAGGAATTTTGTTACCTTTTTATTTGGATGATTAGAAACACTGTGGGGAAAAAAGCGTGGATATTGAAGATCCATAGAAATTCAGAGTTCAAGTTATAATTATCTAAAAATTTTGCTTTAGGCTCCTCTTCTGTGTATCATAAAGATGAGAAATGTAAATTTTTACAGTAGTAATGCTAGGTGGACTTTTGGACTGGATGATCTTGAAGGTTTCTTCCACCCTTGATGACTCTATGCTTCTAACTTTCAAGCCCTTGTCTAGAAAAAAAACCCTGCTTAAGGTATTTTAGTGTGTTTTGGAATTTTTTCGGTTTTCTTATGTTTGTCTGGGATTTTTTTCTGAAATAAATGGAACATATCTGCATCTATTAACCTTGCAAACAATTTAAAAAGCTTTTTAAAAAGACATCTGGGACTTCCACGACGTATCTTGGAAAACGTATGTAGTGGAAGTAACAGGGCTTTGGAAAAATGGAGAGTACCTGGAAGTGAAACATCCTTTCAACTCCAAAAAAGACAGGTTCAAATTTAGTAACAAAAAATAACAAAGAGATAAAACGAATATATTGTAGGAATACACAGAATAATTAATCTGTATTTGTTGCATGGTAGAGCATAAAAAAATTATACCACTGGCATGGCAGCTGGTCTCCCTTTTTAATTTGCCACTTAGGCACTTTTAATCAGTGCACTTCTTCCCCTATCACACAAATTTATGAGCTGTGTGGCTACTGGCTATTAGAGCTTGTAACTATGTTTTAAATTCTGACAAAAATGAGAGGCAGAACCGGACTAACTGAACAGTACCAGCCCACTGATGTTACTAAAAATGTTGAGGCTTTCCTGGTGAAATAAACCTCAGGTTAAAATACTTACAGATAAGGATAAAATTGCTTTTTGAAAGCTGCTAAAAGCCTTAACAGTAATTGTCTTCACCTTAGGAACTAGTAGGCAGCATCCTTGGATATGATCTGGTGGGTGACAGGCACTCCCATGTTTTACAAGTGAACCTCTCCAGGCCTTTTATATCATAGAGGGACTCTCCTGCACACAAAAGAGAAGCACTGCAACACATCTGGTGATGGAGGGTCTCCAGACTAGGCAATAAAACACTGTTTTGTGTTTAGTACTGATATTAACCAGTGAAATAGCAGTTTAAACATGTCTGTTTTCTATGGAGAAGATGCTTTATAACTTTTCATGTCTGTGAATAAAGGACTGATATGTTGAGATAAACCTATTTCTGGTTCGCAGCCAAATCTCTTGTTTCTTGAATACAAGCCATCTCTACAGAGTAAGCTGTACCTACATTCATTTAAGGGTTTTGGTGCTTTCTCTTACATGCGTGACTCTGAGTGAAAAGCTCAGCTAGCTGAGCAAGCTATGGTGAGCCTTAGGTGACTCAGACCAATAAAGGAGTGATCTCAGCTAGAACTGATTAAGACAGTTGTTTGTTTTCCCTTCTTCCTCTGCTTACCTACTTCGAAGTGTTATGGACATAGCTACTTCTTTCTTTACATCACCCATTTACCTTCCTTCATTATGATTTTGGCCATGGGTGAGGCATGAGATGCCCAAAATTGCTATCTGAAGCTTAAGTGCTGCCTTGACTGTGTATAGCCTAATAAAGGTAATAAGCTTTTCGTGTGATCGCAGATGCAGTCTTTTCCCTGTCCAGGAGGGGATCACTGCAACATTTCCTCTTCCAAGTTCATTTTCCAAACTCATTATCAGATAAAACAGTGATTCTTATCCATTCTAGGCTGCTAACACAGAAGGCACCCTTATTTTCTCTGATATAACTGTCTTCTACACAGGTTTCATGATCTCTCAAACTTTTATGTGAAATGTATGTCCTCTTTCCCATCAGCCATAGATTGGAAACTCTGCTTCTTAATAGAATCTCCGTTCCTTAAAACAGATATATTATCTAATACAGGTAGTCACTGATATCTCTGGAAAATTGTTAAATTTTGCAGAGTAGTTTGAGAGCCACATTACAAACAAGTTGCAGGCTCTTCATTTGAATCTTAATTCATACACATCTCATTGGGATTTTAGGCAATTTGCACATTATTTGGGGGTGCAACAGGAGTTTTAAGTTCTGCACTAGCTGGAACAGTAAACAATAATAATCTGTTGTGAACTATATCCGAATTGTGTTACATCACTGAGACATGGATATTGAAAAAATTACCAGGATACATTTGTGAAGAGATGTGGAGTTATACAGCATTCCTTTTGGATAAAAAAATTACTCTGAGATGGCAATCAGTGTTCCCAAATGAGGCACAGCTGAGATTCACAACCTTAGCAAACCTGGCATAGCTTACTGTAATCTAGACAGTTCCAAATATCATAAGGAGAGAAGTGAAGGACATTGAAGTGCTCTAGACAGCAAAAAACTTCCTACATGGCACTCATAGGCAGGAGTTTCCTAGTGCTGGATGTCTGATGAAGTCAGTCTTTTTCCATACAGGCTGCAGACAGGGGAAAGATAGAAGTTATTCATCTCCCTTAGCCCCACTGAGTTATCGCTTACCCCAAGACCAGATCATTCACCAAGAATATGAAAGTCCTGGCTTCTTCCGTTGTCTAGTTTCGTATGAAAGAGGATGCTTTTACATCTCATAGAAGAGTGACATAGTTGCTGTACTTTTGGTGACTGGTGGCTCTTAGACTCCTGAGTGGAAGTTCCACTTCCTACAGATAAGTAGTAGGATTTAAATGGATAATCAATGAAAAGTCTGAGTGGTTATCACCATCAACTCGCATGGGATGAAGCACCACTGAATTTGACTGTCTTCTGCAGCTTCTAGTCATTTATGCATGAAAAAAGCTGTACTAGGTACAGCTGATAGGTACAGCTGGTCCCAGTGTATTGAGTATTCCAACAGTTAGCAAACTATAGAACCATTAAGGTTGGAAAAGACCTCCAAATCACCAAGTCCAATATTTGACCAAACACCACCACACTTACTAAACCATATCATGAAGTGGCACTCCTACTAGTTCTTTGAACGTTTCTGGTGATGGTGACTTCGCCGCTTCCCTGGGAAGCACGTTGTAATGCTTAACCTCCCTTTCAGAGAAGGAAGTTTTCCTAATATCCAGCCTGAGCCTCCCCCCGTGCAACTCAATACTATTTCCTCTCATCCTTTTGCTAGCTGACTGGGAGAAACAAAAAGCTAAGTTCAAGAAATGAACTGAGTGAGGCGGGTTTAATACCAGTTCTTACCCTTTATTTTTGACTACAGTGTGCAACTCTGGATGTAAACTAGGCAAAAAACAAAATACCAAGAATTTTATCAAAAGAATGGTAAAACTATTCTCCATTGTGTGAAAGGTTGTGTGAGATAATGTTTGAAGGCTGCCTGGACTTCAGTGGCGCTGCTCAGAAATGGTATCTTACCAGTAGAAATTTAGGTGATAAAAGACTGAGTGCTCAGCACCTGATTTAGAGTTCTGATTTTAAATCACTAGGAAGACCTTTTCCCATCCTTCCCTCCACTATTCCCTTATTAGCCTATTTGTTTGCAGTCATATGAATAATAAATACCTGAGCATTTACAGGGTATAATGTCTTTTTCTTTTTGTCATTTTATGTTTATCCCATGACAGATGGAAAAAATATAACTGGAAGTATTTCTTCTTGAAGATGCTCTTTTAGAAAAGTTTGAATCAGCACTTTGGGGTTTTGAATGTCAGGTGCAAGGTGAAAACATTTTTGATCAAATATGGTTACTTCTAGAACAAAAAAGGAAAATCCAGCACAATGTTTAAGTTTTCATATCTTGTTCCTTGCGATCTAGGAATTCAAGGCATGAACAACAGCAATAAAAACTGATGGTACTCTTTTCCAGGGTTAGGAGCATAACAAATTGCATAACTTAACGTACAACTCTATGTTATGCAACTCCATATCACACAATTTTTATTAAAATCATATCTATTTCTACCATGAAGAAGTATGACAATTACAACTGATATCAACTGGTATAGTTTCAGGGATAATGGATCTTCTTGGCAGATCTCATAACACTTCACAAAAGCATTTGACAGAGCTGTGTGCATCATGGTAACAAAATTAGCTCTTAGGTACTTGGCACAACAACAGAATATTATGGTTTATGCATGTTTATGACATCAGAATTTTTTTTCTGTTCCATTTGTTTTCTGTTTTGCTTCTGGAATTTTTTTTCTGGCCAGGTTTTTCTGACTACTTTAAATAGTCTGTAGTCCAGCTTGTTCTCCTCCTTGGTATTTCCAGAATATTTCTCAAAAATTTGCACGCTTTTTGAACAATTCTCTCTACTAAAAAGAGTATGGAAACCGAGAATTCATGTGGTCCTTACTCTCAAGACATTTCATAGTGGTTTAGACATAATGATAATTGGACCACAGAGATATAACAAGTTTTTCTTACTAAAGTTCTCTCCAGGGTTAGAAATGATTGCTGCTACTTTTATACATCTTTGTTTAATTAAATTTCACAGAAGTCATTGAGAGGGACTGGACAATTAACAATTAATGACTCAAAACACTTACCCATTTGTGGAGGCACCAGAGTGATTTGATGAGGCTAGGTTTGCATCCATCAGGGGGAGGAAGTGAGTTTTTGGGCGTGCAAAAAAGGGCAAACCTCTGGTCTACATAAGGCAGGGAAGATACAAGATGGGCTTTGAGGCTGATAGAAGGCAATCCCTGTGAAGATGGGATGGGGCTTTGTCTCATGCCAATACAATGTCAGGCCATGATGCATAACTCTGGACCACAGAATATTCTGAGCTGGAAGGGACCACAGGGATCGTCAAGTCCAACTGTAAGTGAAGGTCCCATACAGGGATTGAAACCTGGCTGTTTTTAGCACCACGCTCTGACCAGCTGAGCTAATCTCACGGTCAATTTGCCCAGCTGAAAACTTCCCTTGCCCCATAGAAGGTCTTGAGAGTAATTCATCCTTTCTGACGAGGCATAACTGGCTCACCTGTGCTGACTTGAGAGGCAGCTGTCATGTTTTGGAAGGTGTCATAAACAAAGACCTCCAAAGTTCTCCTAGACTCATTCCTAAGGCCTTCCAGCAGCATGTAAAACTGTGTAAAACTCCCCCTGACCTCAGGGGAGGTACCTGGGCATCCTCACCTGAACCCAAGCATATATAAACCCACTGAAGATTGCACTTGAGTTTTTTACCCCACCTCAATGGATCAAGAGAGGATCATGGTTTCCACCAATATACATCTAAGTTGCAACAAGCAAGAATAATTGTAGACCTGTGGGTTATGAGTATGTATCTTTTCTTCTCTTTCTCTTTCTTCCTTTATTTTCCCTTATACATTTTATCGAGTGATATTTTTGTAATTTATATTGTCATCTTACTGTAGATAGTAACTGAGAGGGCTACATATCTGCTTTACACTGACTCAACTTCTAAAATAAACTTGACATATGTATATTTATAAACAGTGATCATTCAGTGTTATTTCACTTTAATCTGCCCCAAGGGATCTATTAAACAAGAACCTGGGTTACCCTTGCCTTCTGGAGTGTGTCATGACAGGCATATGGAGTAAAAATGGAAATAAAATGCAACTTTTTTACAGTAAGGATAATTAACACTGAAAAAAATTGTCTGAAGGTGATATAAGTAGAATGAATATGTAGATAATATGGTCTATTTTAACCACAAATTAGTGCAGCTGCTAAAAAAGATAGTAGGCACCAGCTTATGGCTAATCTTGAGTTGACAGACAAGTTGGTGGGTGACACATCGTCTATTTTGGAAAAAGAATCAGAAGCTCCCAGAAATACACCTTTTACAAATATTACGGTGGTTGTGGGAACTTGAATGCTTTCTATTAAAACCATAAAAATGCAAATAACATTAAAGAAAAATCCCTAGCAGTACATGCACCCATATGCATGTTCTAAAAAATGTAGTTCTCCTTCTGCTTTTAAGCAGCTTGGTGAAATAGGCTGACATTATAGTGTATCAGAAGTCATATGTGCTATCTGCACTTTAAGAAATGTCAGAACTCAACAAGTTTTCATACTGATAATGGTCTGCTACCACTCAATAACTTCTAAAGCTATTAGTCACTAACTTCGCTGATTACCTCCGGCTAAAGAAAAAAAGCTTACAAAGAGCATGTGGGGGGGGGAGGGGGGGGCACAGTTGTTTGCTTGTTTTCTCTAAAGGAGTTTTTGAAACCCTGAGACAATTTTTTCATTTATGAAAATTTTTCCTAGGAATTATGATGTTTCTGTGATCACCACTATAAGAAAAGGAAAGCTCTGATTTTTACGTCTTGTGCACATTATTCAGAAACATGTGAAGCTAGGCTTTCTTCTTCTGTCTGTACTTTTAAAACTTCCTACTCTAGAATTAAAGCTCACTTGTTTCGGAATAGCAGCTTCCACTCATCTGCACCAGTACAGCTGGTTTAACCGTAGTTACCACATGTTGGTGAAGGAGTTTCCTGAGCATACAAGAAGTGTCTTGGATATATATAACTTTCCTTGGAGCAAGCGTTTAATCTATGACCTATCTAATGCTCCAGAAACAACAGAAATTTCCAGAAGAGACTGTCACTGTGGATTCCTTTTGGCTGTAAGCAGTCCTTTCACATTTACCATGGCACAGGCTTTTTCCCAGATCACTGGGGTGTGTGTTTACTCTCGTCAGCTGAAGAATTTACAAAACCAAGTTAATTCTACATGTTCACCCAGTGTCTCCAGATGGAATAGCCTATTTATCAGCCCGTGTCTGTCGTGCATAGAGTATGGTGTATAGATCCCCGAGCTAGCAGAGATGCAACTCAGTAAATCCACATGGTGCAGATCAGCTCTATGGGTGACCTAACAAGCCCTGCTTTGCAGCTATCTTTATTAGCTTGAATGCACTGCTGCACAAATGTGGCTTAGCCTGCAGTCAGACCCAAGCTGACTAAAGTCCAGACAGCTCATGAAGCTTGGCACCATGCAGCCGCTGCTTCTGCTTCTGGTTATCATTATTAGCCCTGGGTCAGATGCCTTTGTGTCTGTGCTGTGCACAGATTTATGTACCTATTTAGAAGCTCACTTGGAGAACACACCACGGAAAACTTTGTTTTCTAATTCAGAGATGGACGAATATTTCAGTTAGGTAAAGATTGTTTCTTGAAAATGCTGATATTTGAAGAAGGTACCACTATTTTGTTTTTAATGAAATAAAAGTGATCATTCAATAGCATGGATTATTACGTAGTATTCAAATTTTTTGTATCTTCAGTGCAATATCTTTACCATTAACCCACTGGAAGCCATTCCCCCAAAAGAGAAAATTTCTTTGACACACAATGCAGAAAATTAAAACAGCAGCTGTTTCTTAGCATGATTTTAAAGCTGATTTTTAATGTGAATTTATTGTTAGAATTTCTAGGAATCCTGGACAACACAAGGTTAAAACTAGAAAGACCTAGTCATGCTGCATAATTAAAGCCACCTGTCCCTTTCCAGTCTACCTAATATCCATAACTACATACAAATTATGTGATTTTCAGCTGTTTGTAGAATCTGTTACTATAATTAAAAACATCACAACAATGCTTATAAGAGCTCAAAGACATCACTATGAATCATATATCGTGCCAGGTGCCCACCAAAACTTGTCTATCCCTCCCCCTCCTCAACTAGACAGGAGAGAGAGAGAGAAAAATGAATGTATTACCAATTTTTCAGGAAATAGGATAATGAGAAATAAACTCAAATATTCAAACACCTTCCCCCCATCCTTCTCTTCTTCCCATGCTTAAAGTTACTCCTGAATTTTCTACCTTTTTTCCCCCAGCAACACAGAGAGACAGGGAATGGTGGCTGTACTCAGTTCATCACATGTTGTTTCTACCTCTTATTCCTCCTCAGGTGAAGGAATCTTTACACTCTTTTCCTGCTCCAGTGTGGAGTCCCTCCCATGGGAGACAGTCCTTCATGGAGTTCTCCAGCATGCACTTTTCCCATGGGCTACAGCTCTTCATAAACTTCTCCAGTGCAGGTCACTTCCACTAGGCGCAGTCCTTCAGGAACAGCTGTGGGTCCCTCACAGGGTCATAAGTCCTGCTGGCAAATCTGATCCAACTTGGGCTCCTCTCTCCATGAGGCCACAGGTCCTGCCAGCAGCCTGCTCCAGCATGGGGTCCTTCACTGGCTGCAGGTGGATCTTTGCTCCCGCACTGGAGTCCATGGGCTGCAGAGGGACAGCATGCCCTCACCATGGTCTTCACCATGAGCTGCAGGGGAATCCCTGCTCTGATGCCTGGAGCACCTCCTTCCTCTCCTGCTTCATTTGGTGCTTGCAGAACTATTCCTCCCACATAGTCTCACTCCTCTCTCTGGCTGCAGTTGCACAGGGTTTTTCCCCCCTTCTTAACCATATTCTCCCAGAGTCTCTGCCACTGTCACTGGTTGGCCCAGCTTTGGCCAGTGGCAGATCCATCTTGGAGCTGCCTGCCATTGGCTCTGTTGGACATGGGGGAAGCTTCCAGCAGCATCTCACAGTGGCCACCCCTGCAGCATCCCTGCTACCAAAACCTGGCCATGCAAATCCAATATACCTGCAGGGCCACATCATCATAAACAGAACTCAGAGGACAGCAATTTTCCGGTAAACATTGTAGTTTGAGTCAATGGCTCAGGTGTAACTAATTTAAGGAATCATGGCAAGACCTTGTTGATTGCTTCTCATAACATTTTAAAGAATAATGGTTACACAAGCCTTTGTTAAAAGCCTGTATCTCTAGAGAGATGGCATTTAATATGATTGGAAAGGAATGAGCTGGCATTGGTCCATCCTGTAAGTGCTCCTGCTTTAAACCCCCACAATTAAAGTGGTTAGTGAGAATCACGTTAAACACAAATGCCATAAAGTTGAGAAAGCATCATCGTGCTCTAACTTAATAGGGGGTAAAAGGGACAAATTAATTCAATTACCCCCTTTTTTGTTATTCTAAGGAAGAGCAAATTTATTCACAGTTTTTGATACATTTCCCTAATTAATGCAATTTGATAAAATGAACAAATTCATGATGTCATTAACTGAGTTGTGCTTAATGAAGTTGGGCTGTATGAAACATTAAC
Source organism: Callaeas wilsoni (assembly GCA_013398955.1). NCBI lineage: Eukaryota > Metazoa > Chordata > Aves > Passeriformes > Callaeidae > Callaeas > Callaeas wilsoni. The sequence continues at coordinate 58,629 of VWPU01014367.1, read as the reverse complement.
TGCAATATTGAATCCATTTCCTTAGACTGGGAAATGAACATTTATCATTTCAGAACATTTACTCTGGAAGTTCCAATTGTCAGGTCTTTATCAGCATAATCATCATGTCCTGATAAATCTACATATATTTACATTTTGATCAATGTCATCATTAAGCTCAGGCTAACATAAGATTCTATCACTTGGCAGCATAGAAAAAGTTAAATAGACTCTTTGACAACCCAGGCTCTTTACCAGTCAATGATCTGATGGACAACTGTCAAACTGTAAATGGAAATGGCAGTACTTCTGTTAACAGCTTTGTTCAGCTACTCTTCCGCAGAGGTCTGTACACCAAAGTGGTTTTTGTAATATTTCTGTTTTCACAGGTATATAAATTTTCATTGGTTTTGAAGAGTATTTCTAAAAGGTACATTTAAGAGAATGAAGCTTTGATTAGGACATTCATGTGAGAAGGGAGAAAAATTTACCACTGCTTCCTCTTTTGTTTATGTGTACAGTTTTGGTTTCTTTTATAGGGACTATGCTATTCAAACTATGGAAAAGATTCAAGCCTGCTGCTTAATACAGAAGCATTTGCTTGTATGAAGCATCCTTAATTATTAAAATCTGATAATATATCGTATAAGCAAAGATTATTTAGGAGTTGTTGGACCCTGAGGCAAGTTTCTGACATTTTGAACTCAAAAACTAAATCTGCTGAATTAAAGAGGAAATATGTGCATGATCCTTCTAACGAACATGCTATCATTCTCCACTCAAAAACGCAAGTGCTATAATCATTACCAAAAGGGAAACATCAGCATACTGGAAATTCTATTCCTAATATTAGGCTATGTTTTACACCTAACATAGCAGAAGACATGGGGCAAATCATATTTGGAGCTTTTCAGAAGAGAGAAGAAGAAGCATTTCTTAGAAATGGCCCACAAATCACATTTAAAATTAAATGGCTAAAAGAAAAAAGGTACATTATCATGAAATTCTTATTACACTGATAAATATTTGAATAGTCCTGTATCTTAATTTCCTAGAATTTCACTGGTGTACCGCTGTAGAATTTGAGAATAAGGGTATAATAAAACAATATTAAATTGTTTTCATACTTTGAAATTAGTCTGATGAAAGAAATTAGCACTCAGTCATACATAAAGAAGGAATGAACTGCTGGTGTTCAAGTTATAGGCAGGCTCCATAATGGCAGACTGCAGGTTTTATTAATAGGCCTCATTTAAAATATTGTCTTGTCTCAGTTTAATATTATTACAGTTTAATAATAATATTACAAAGAAGAGATCATTAAAACTAAAATTTGAAACTGGATGCTTGGCTTGAACACTTCATTGACAATAGAGACAGCAAAGCCTGATTAATCAAACATTTGCATATTATTTATGCTAAAAGAATTGAGGCTGTAAGCATCAGTTTAATCTTCTTGCATTAATTCAATAGTTATTGGACTTTCACTAAAATCTAGTGTGAGATACAAAGTCACTCCCAGCGAGAATGTTGTGGATCAGACCTTACAGGCTAAGTCAGTCTGTCAGTGACGCTTCTTTCATACTTCTGCATTGACCTGTAATGAAAAAAAGTTATTTGTAGGCAATTTAAATCTAAAGATTAAAGTTCAGCTTGCCATGCAAACTTCTTGAATGTTGGGTGAGCCATATAAGAGAGAAAAATATCTTTCTATTGACTGGTAAGATTTAGTTAATTAAAAAATATTTAGGTAAGATTTATCTGGGTTTTTTAATATTAAAAGAACAAACCAGAGGAAATTTTCAAATATGAGATGACCTAATTTTGAAAGGGATTATAACATCACTTTTCAGTAATTCAATTCAAATAAAATGTAGAGAAAAATCTCTTGCTGTAAATTGATAACATCTTCCACATTTTCTGACCTGAAAACAAGCTTGTATTATCTGCAGAATTTTTATTCTCTGGAAAAAAGAGAAATTTGAGTAACTACTACCACAAAGTCAGATTAAGATCAAAGACTTCCTGGAAGTCTGTTTTCCCTGACAGTGACTTCTTACAACTCCAGTTGAGTTTTGTAACATTTCTCTTGACAGCCTGTTAGTAACTACAGAAAACCAGCAGTAACAGTCACAACACAGTTGTTATGTCATTTAAATATACTCTTTGATAAAAAAATGTTTTTATAGTTCTACTAGTAGTTTGCTCCATCTAGTTGTAGCTAGGCAACTAGGATTTTGACAAGATTCTACTGTCACTGTTAATGTCCCCAAACATGGTTTTCGAAAGCAATAATTATGATTTAACAGTGGTAAAACAACATGGCAACTGTGACAGACAGAGCCTTGCAGATCTTCATGGTACAAATTAAGCCAGTGGTAATTACTTTACCATTGCCAGAAGCAGCCAATCACGTTTCTTACATAAAATAAAGTGTTGAACTATGTTGTTTTAAGATAAGAAACATAACAGATATTTGCATAATATGTAATGAATTGTATAAAGTTTTCATAGCACTTCTAGTGAAGTATTTTTTAAAAATTAATCATCATTTAATTACAGTAACCCTTGATATCTGACAGTTAATGTTTTAAAGTCAGCAGCAAAACTTGACTTGCTCCTACTTTTTGTACAAAGCTGGGATCTGTACTGCACATTCCTCATGACACCTACTATGCAGCAATAACCTATCACAAGAGATAGATTACTCTTTCTTACCAAAAGGCCCATCCTAACACACAATATAGTCATATTTTAAAGCATTTGATTGGTTTTCATTCCTTCTACATGAAAAGTGAGGTCTTTTGTCTAGAACCATAAGTCTATTATCACTCTGGTGAAGATTGCTATACAAAATATGCAAGGTGAGGAACTACTCCAGAAAAAAAATATCGAACTTCATTCAGGTTTCTGAATGAAGGTTCAGTGAAAGCTAGGAGAAGCTGAGCATTCTGCATATGTGGCTCATCTATATTGTCATTAATAAGATTATTGAGTTAAAAAGGCCATTATCACATAGCTGCAGGTTATTATGAGCTTAACTTGAAGCATATGATTAAATTCCAGTGACTTCAAAGAACATAACAGCACAAAAAGAATCATTATCATGTATAACTTCTGTTACAGTTTCTAAGGAAAAAATAGTCCTGTAAGTTTCCGTATTGATGATAAAATATTTAATCTCTTGACAAGGACAAAAAGCCCCAAACCACCAAGCACATCTGTTTTATCAGACATAAGGTATCTATTTTGAATAGTTTAGCTTAAAAGTTACTTTCGTAAAAAATATTCTGCATTTCTGTCTCTTAATATGATTTAAAAAGACCCCAAAAGTTGTGTCAGAGCTTTACGTAATAGTATTTCCAGAACTTCCAGAAAAATAAAATACTGACTGAAATAATTGTTGGATTCTAACAAATTTAAGCCCGGATTTCAAACCTTCTATTGGTCTCTAAATTCTTCATTAATGTTTCGCCTTTACTAATTGCAGTTGTGTCACACGGATTAATATTAAATTGCAATTTGCCCAAATTCCTTTGAAAATATTCTTTGCTAATAAGCACATATTCAGTTGAAAACTTCTAGTTTATATCATTTTGATTTGTGCCCTTGTTCTGCTTTCAGTGTGAAAAATCAATTTTATATTCTCTTCTGCTTTTCCATGCTTTGTAACTATTTCCTAATGTTTCTCATTCAGATTGTAGTAGTATAATATAGCAAAAGGGGGAAACTCATCTTTCAATTATTTATTTTTAATTAGAAGTTTAAGGATAGTTCCTCCTCTGTCTTCCTTTTTTAGCCTTTCTTGTTCATTAGTAAAGGGGGAAAATAAAGAGGGGAGAAACCTTAACCTTCATATTAAAATTTTTAGGCTTAAAAGCCAGGTTAAAATGAGGTTAAAATAAAGTTGATATTTGAAATTTAAAGGGTATTTTTTGTTGTTTTTATTTTCAAAATGCAATTTTCTGTATGGAAGTTACATAAAGGAAATTATATTAAGTAATCTGGATAAGAATAACATTAAAAACATGAATGAAATAGAAGTATCCCTATGGCACAGAGAGATACAGTGCATTTTACAAGCATGAACATAGTGACCGTTCCTCTCTCATTGTGCCAATAAAGACTTACATCAGACTGGAGTACAAATTGAATTAAACCTGTATTATCCTCAGTAATGGTAGTTCTATCACGATGAACTCAGACTGGCCGCAGTCACAGCCAAACTCATCGAGTGCACCCTCCAGCTACCTTAAAGTTCAGGGAGATGAAGAACAAAGGAAAAGCAGAATAGGAGAGAACTGCCGTAGTAAGAAGCAGTCAATACTGCAACATTTCTTCGCAGTTCTGTTCTTCTGTGTGACTTGCATGATACTCTTGCAACTTTCGATAGTAAAATACTTACAGAGACAGGAAAGATTCAGGACAAAGAACCTCTGCTGCTGAGAGAAGCAGAATAACTGAAATATCAGTATTACAACACATTCATAGCTATGGGACTTTGCAAATAATACTCCAGTAAGCCTATAAAATGTGTACTTGCTGTTCAGAGACATATTCATATAACCTTGCTTGGCTACTCTTAGGATCTTCATCTGAGATAAGCAGGTGGATTCCTTCTGTTAATAAAGAATAAATCTGTGTCAGTGGATAAGGCAAACCATACAAGATGTGTCCCTGTAGGTACCACCTGCATTATCTAGAGAAAAAATTAATATCTAACTGTGACTATTACATCAACATTTTATCAGTTGAAATCCTGGAAAAATTTGAACTTGATAAGTTGAGCAGTTTCTCACAGAAACTGAACCTTGGAGCGTGCACAACCCAGCATACAGGCCTTGGCCTGAGGACAATTGAAACAAAGTGGTAATACAGGCACTGACCTTGCTATTCACAAAGAACAAGTACAGGATATCGAACAGACAAGTCAGCTAGAACAAGGATGTTGCAGTTTTAATTGACACAGATGCTGTAACCAATGGTAGCTGCTGCTAAGATGTGGGCTTGTGCCTAAGTAACCAATTGCATTGCTTTATGCAGCACGTGAACATTTAGTAAAAAGTACAAAAAGGAACTTTGGCAGCACAGTAAATGGCTTCACCTGATCATTTTGATCTTTGTGTGTTGTCCCATTATTTAATCCTCGGCAACATTGATAGTTGTAAGTTCTATGTGTCTGTGATCTAGTTCGACAAAAGACTGATTTCTCCATGTCTGTTAACATTTCTAAGCAGCTAAGTGTATAATGAAATAGTTTGTTGCATCAGGACCTTGATATTTTTTGCTTTATTTCAGGAAGTCAGTTAAATAAAAATATAATCATAGAATCACTGAATCATAGAATGCTTTTTGTTGGAAGGGACATTAAAGATCACCTAGTTCCAGCTGCCTGCCATGGGCAGGGACACCTTTCACTGACCAGATTGCATAGAGCTTCATCCAACCTGGTCTTGAATATTTTCAGGGATGGGCCATCCACAACTTCTCTGGACAACCAGTGCCAGCGTCTCACCACTCTCACAATAAAGAATTTAGTAAAGAATTTCTTCCTAACATATAACCTAAACCTACTCTCTTTCACTTTGAAGTCATTCCCTCTTGTCTTGTCACTACATCTTTCTTGTAGTCATCCTTCAGGTACTCCTAAGCCTTCTCTCTTCCGGCTGAATGGCCCAAACTCCCTCAGCCTTTACTCTTAGGAGAAGTGCTCCATCCCTCTGATGGTCTTGGTGGCCTCCACTGGACTTGCTCCAACAGGTCAATGTCCTTCCTTTGCTGAGGACCTCAGAGCTGGGTGCAGCACTGCAGGTGGGGTCTCACCAGAGTAGGGTAGAGGCACAAAACCCCCTCCCTTGCCCTGCTGGCCGTGCTGCTTTGGATGTAGCCCAGGATACCATTTGCTTTCTGGGCTGCAAGAACACATTGCCAGGTCATGTCCAGCCTCTCATCCACCAGTACCCCCAAGTCCTTCTTGCCAGGTATGTTCTCAATCTGTTCATCCCCAAGCCTGTACTGATACTATGGGTTGCTCTGAAAAGGCAGGGTTCTTAAGGAAACTTGGTGAAATGTAGGAAGAAATCTGGTTTCAAAAATACTTAGGTTATAGTATAAGTTCATTTTACAATTACAAGGCTGTGAGCTACACTGGAGGCATATTTTTGACCACTACATTCTAAATCTATACCCAAAGCATGGAGCTCTGTACACATACACAAAGGTTGCATGTGTTTTCTACATTTTGGATTAAGAGTATGTTCTTCTGCCCCTGGAGCCTATCTCACTACTGCTCAGTGTGTAGATACCATACTGTGACCTAAGTGTTTATTTAAGGAGCCACAACAGAGGCTTAATTCACCACAGACATAGCTGTTAAAAACAAACACTTAACGTGTGAAAATAACTTGGTGGCCTGCACAGTGCAAGTGAGATGAGCATGAGGGGAATAGCTGCAGAATGTGCTGTGCCTCTTTGAAGTACTGCCATTTGTAAGCTTCGTTGTGAAAACATAGCTTAACCTGTAAAAACAAAATAAAGTCATGCTCCTGCTCTGACCTAGCAGTATCCATTTAAATTTTATTTCTCCTTACACATTATAGAAGAAATGCTAAGAAATAATAATTATTTACTTGGAGTTCAGACGAAGTACTAGTTGCTCAAAAGACACTGGTTGAAAGTAGGTAACAGACACCACTTACACCATTTACACAGTTGCTTCTATCACTTGATTGCCGTGCTTAAGGTGAGGCACAGGAGTTGTCAGCTCTGCTTATTCTGACTTGCTTGGGCTAGAGTAAACTAAACACCTAGTTTAGACTAAGTAGCTGGGAACAACATCTAAAAATGCAAATATTTTTGTGATTCAAATATATAGCTTGTTTAGAAATGTTTATATTTTATATTATTCATCTATATAGTGTCCAAAGAACAATTTGTTAGAGCAACTAAGCCTGAAATCAGTTTTGTCTATGCCTTGGTATGAAACAAAGTAAACTTTATGGAAACCTCAGAATGAAACATTAACGTTCTCCAGGTAATCTGGCAATTTTTTCTGTTCATGTCCAAACTTCCTCTTTTATAATTTTTCCTCAGCATATTGGTTAAAAGCTCTGAAGCTTTCCTAGAAAACTAGAAAACCTTTTTGCTTTCCTCCATATTCACAATGGAAGACCTAAAAGACGTACCCAGGCCAGAAGCCCTGTTTGTGAACAAGGTACTGGAGGATATACCTAACCTGAAGTGTCATTGGAAAAGATTCTAGATAAATTAGTAAAAAAAAGAATGAATTTTACAGACCAAGATGATATTCTTCGAAGTATGAAATAGCTGATGTATTTAGCTGTGGTGCGTGAGCTATCTGAGAAAATTGCTCCAGGAGATTTGGGACAGAGGGTGACAAACATAAAGGCAACTTAAAAAACAAAAAAAATCTAAAATCAACCCCTCAAATCTGCAAATAAGAAATCTGATTTCTGTGCTGGTAGAAAATGCTGGAAAGTTTAATAGGAGGCAGAATGTTCATACACATACACACAATCACAACAGCATGTGACATTCTGGGAAAGAGCCAAACATTGGCTTTCAGAGCAAGGAGTCATATCTTGCTAATCTACTAGAATTCTTTAAAGAACTCATACCCAAGAACAAAAGTCATCAAGTTGCTATAGGGTATTAAAATCTCCATAAAGCTTTTGAAAAAGCTTTTACTAAAAACTCTGAAGAAAATCTCAGTTGGCATGGGATGAATGGGAAGTTCATCAAAAGTATAAACAACCACTTAAAATATTAGAATTAAAAAGTATGAATGAGTTATAGATAAGTGTAGATGGCTGAGGACATTATTAGACTCCTATAGGAATTAATGCTAAGATGTGCTATTCAATTTATTTATCCATGATTGTTAAAAGGATTTGGATGAGATGACCAAGGTTTCTAACAATATCGAGTTATTTGAGGTCATAATGAGGAATACCCACCAAAAAAATTCAGAAATTGATCATCGTATGACAAGTGTCTGAGAAATAAAATGGCAAACATAATTCCATGTTTATTAAAAGGAAATGGTTTTTATGAGGACAACATATCTTAATTTCAAATATGCAAGGATATGATCTGAACTATGAAAAAGGTTTTGGATGTGACATCAATAATTTTTATGGAAACCTCTGTTCATTACTCAGCAATTATCAATAAAGCAGGTAAAATGTAATAAATTATTAGGAAATAAATGCCTGATAGAAATAAGAACATATTCATACTTTTTAAACAAACCACAGCATGCCCATTTCTTGATTACTGTTCTGGTTAGACAATTTCAAAAACATTATGGCTCACCTGCTGAAGATGTAGAGAAGAGTGAATGAATTTTTATAAGAGAGACAAATCAAGAGACAAAGATTCTTCAGCCTGGAAAAAAGCATTTAAGAGGTCTTTAACAACATGGAATAACCTGGAGAAAGCATATAGAAAACAGTTGGTTCTTGAATCTTATATTATGAGAATTAGCGGAAATTAAAAGAAATTATGAGTTGGCAGGTTTAAAATGATCAGAAGGAGATGCGTTTGCATGACATGTATTAATAAGTTTTGGAAGTAATTCCTGTCAGTTGTTGCAAGTGCCAAAATTTTCCAGCATTCAAAAAGTAATTGTACAAGTTCAAAAAAGTGAAACTCATAAAGGATATTCAACTCAGTTATAACCACCAGCTCAGAAGTTTGATTCCAAAGAAATCCCACTATATACATGTCGTGTTCTTTCTTTTACCTTTCTTTACGCATCTGTACAGGCCCCAGTTTTGCCTGGTTACTGATTTTATGCAGCACAGCTCTTTCCACTTTGTAGTTTTATTATATTTTTTGATAATCAGATACTCTTTCTTTCTTACATATATAATGAGAAGATGAAAGCATTAAAAAAAAACAGAAAATAAATTAGTTGAGTAGAACCAAAAAAAAATTGAAGAACAGTACATTAACTTTACTTAAGAATATTTTTAAAGTGACCACTTTGACAATTGAGTCTGAGTTGCCATAGCTACTAAGGAGCTGAATACAAACAATGCAATCCCTTCAATATTTCAAAGGGGTCTCTCTAGAGTAGGGTACTTTTAAAAATATATTTCATCTCATAAATATTTTTCCCCCTTTGTTTTCATTTTCCCCCTTCTTTTCATGTTCAGGAGTTTCATGGGCAATGTTCAAATAGTTATTGAAGTTCTTTTGATTTTGTTAATCCACATTTTTTTCCTCCTCCTTTTCAATATTACCCTTCCAATTGTCAGATAAATTTTCGATTCAATTCCATGCATTCCACACAGCTCTTAGGAAATAACAGATTAAGAATACTCTCCTAACAGGGAAACAAAATGCAGCACACTTTAGATGTACTGAATTTATAACATCGTTGGCACTAAGTTTTATACTTGGTTTTTCCTTTCTAGCAACACATTATTTTGTCTCTAAAAACCAATCAAAGCTTTGTATGAGTCTGAACTAGGTCTCCTGAAGCAGAGCTGAAGTCATATCAATGTCTCTATCTGCGTCTGATTGAAGAAAATGCAGCTTCAGTTCATAGCTCATTGCTTTTACACCTGTCTGCATCAGATTTCACTTGTAGCTGGATATGACATTGGCTCAACTAACATCCTCTCTTCAACTTACTTCTTGTTACTTAATGTCAAATACTATTATTACAAAAGTACCAGCTGGAGGCTGGGGGAAGGGTTGAAGTGATTTCCAAAGGAAGATTTCAGGTCACCAAAGAGACAAAAATTTTGCATACTTAGTGTGTTTTGATGCAAAAAACCAGTGTTGTGGGCAGTTAAGTCCATTTAATCAGGGTAAGAGTTAATTAATTTAAATCTCTGTTCCATAAAGTTCATGAAATGGGAGTTTTCTAAGCATTTTGAGATGTGTTGGTAAGAGAAGTAAAATACTGTCTACCATTCCATACCAAAATTCCACCATTCCTTTGGCAATTTTGAGGTCTTGTCTGGAATTTATTGTACAAGAAAGAGTGACTTCTATTTTTAAGATGCATTATGCTGACACAATCATTAATAATAGCACTATATTCTCGTGTGTTCAGACATGAATTTCTCCCTTTCTTTTCTATTTGGTGTGTATGGCCACGTGCATTTTAAACTACTTTTCACTGAAAGATCACCAGTTGTCTGTCACATGAGATTTCTGCGTGCTCTGGAAGGTGCCTGATTCCATGTTTGTAAAGAGTGGTGACAATGAAGAATGCTACTTTGATCAGTAAGATCTGTGTTTGACCAGGATCTTCAATTCTAATCTACAAGAGTCCTACCGCATAGGAGTTCATATAAACCAGGCACTGAGATGATCTCCATAGGTGAAAATGGCATCTTTGCTAGATGTATATTTTGGCAGGATTTTTAATATTTTCTAAGTGATTAGGATTTAGGATGGAGTTCAGCCCACCTAATTTAGGCATTTCTTTGCCAAGGGGCATAACCGATAGTTCTTCCCTCCCAATCCAAGTACCTAGAGTCCCTACTTGGAGACAAGAAAAGATCTTTAAAGATTCAATTTTCTCCTAAATATAGGTCTTTAACTGGAAAATTAGAGACTGTGAAGATGGATGGATTCCAGTGCAGCAGAGCTGGTCTGAAGACATCCATACACCAGTGCTGTATTGGTCCTTTGAGCCTTTTATTCACATTAAATGCAGTTTTTTTAATTAGACCAATTAGACTTTTATTGGCTCATAAACAGAAACTGTCACTAATTCCTAAGTATATTTAGGAGTTAGTCTAGTTTACAGTCAGACTAAAAGATTACTCCTAACAGCAATCAGGCTTCTCCAGAGACCTTCATAAAAACTACGGATTAAGGACATCTAACTCTGGATTAACAAGAAGCTCAAAGCAGGAGATGTCTTCCAGAATAAGTACTTCTGAACAAGCATGTGTAATTAAGTTTAGTCTTATACACTGTTTTCAACTAATTAAGGAGACACCTAATTAATTTTGTATAAGGTGTTAGGAAAACAAGTAGATTGGATTGTCATGTAGCTACCAGACATCTAAATCCCAGTTTAGAGAAGGTTTTGTTATATTATAGTCTTCTTTTAGGGATGTGTACTGTTCTTTGCTTAAGAAATTGGGCAGTTTTATGTATTAAGTGAATTTATGTGTCTAAATTTCATTTTAGACTAATTCTGGATATGATTATTAGCATATTGAGATCGAAAGAGCAAGGAGCTTTACAAGGTATTTGGATTCATACATGAAATAGGTTTAAATGCTAAGATGGGAGCTCAAGGAGGGAAGAAGTCTAGGGCACCTGAAAGGAATTCCAAAAAAGTATTTTTGTACAATACCCTGTTGTACTCAAGCTGGTACAGCCTGAAAAACATTGGGAGTCAGTCTTACAGGAACCTAGGAACAAGGGCAAGAATTTTCAGTGACACACAGGAAGGTGGGCAAGTGGCTGTTTGGTGGAACTAAAGATTACTGAATGTCATAAAGATGAACATTAATTTTTAAACTTTTGCCTTGTTGTGAATTTTCCACTGCTGCAAAAAAAAACCACAGACCATGTGGGATAACATAAAAAGAACTACAGCTTGTCAGACCTGTGAAATCTGCTCTATCCAGAAATGGAAATGCTCCATCTGGAGTGTATTTCAAAGGAGCTGGACCTTCTGAAAAGTCTTGAACAGACCACTGAGTATGACCAGAGAGCTAGAAAATAAAGCCTGTAAGGAACAAACGGGAGTTATTTAGAACAAATAAGAAAATAGTGACCATCTAATTTTTAAATTGTTTTTTATGTTTACATAAAGCTATAGACACACAGCTTTTCACATACTTGAGGACTGATGTACTGAGGAAGGAAGTGTCATCTTTTGCACATTGGTGGTGCAGTGGGCTTAATTTTCGTAAAAGAGTCTGAGATTAAATTTAAGAATAAACTTTTAACAATACCAGTATTGAAACACTGGAACAGGAAGGAAGGTACTGGAGATCTTTGAGAGCGGATTAGAGAAAGATCTGGTGAGAATGTAGCTAATGTAAATGTAGCTAGTACTGCCTAGATGTCAAGTTAAACACAACCACCCCTAGGGTCCATTGCTTCCGTTATCCAGAAATAAATTAAATCTGACCATCTAATATTTTTGTCTTTATTTATATAAAGCTATAGACAACCAGTTGCTTTTAACTGCAGGTAATGAGTGTCTGGTTTTGGTAGTTTCACAGATTTTTAAAAGGCTTGAGAAACCTAATGAAAAAGAAATGGTAATTACCTCGGCGTGCTTAAGTGTCTTGGAAGAGAATGATGTGAGGAGATACAGGATGGGATTTAAATAAGACTGATTTATATGCCACCGGGGTGAATGGTATGGCTGATACATCTGGATGACAGGATGTCAGCCAGAGGGATGTGGACAGGCTCAAGAAGTGGGCCCATGGGAATCTCATGAGGTTTAATAAGACCAAGTTGAAGGTCCTGCAACTGGGTCGGGGCACCCCCCGGTATCAATCCCAGCTGAGGGATGAACAGATCGAGAGCAGCCCTGACAAGAAGGACTTAGGGATGCTGGTGGATGAGATGTTGGACATGCCCTGGCAATGTGTGCTCACAGCCCAGAAAGCAAATTTTATCCTGGGCTGCATCCAAAGCAGCGTGGCCAGCAAGGTGGGGGACAGGGTTCTGACCCTCTGCTCCACTCTGGTGAGATCCTACCTGGACTGCTGCATCCAGCAGCTGGACTCTGGACTGCTGGGGTCTCCAGCACAGGAAGGACAAGGACCTGTTGGAGCAAGTCCAAAGGAGGGTGACCAAATAGGTTAAAGGGATGGAGCACTTTTCCTATAAGGAAAGGCTAAGAGAATTCAGACCGTGCAGCCTGGAAAGAGAAGGCTTAAGGATGACCTAACTGTGTCCTTCCAGTAACTGAAGGCAGCCTGCAAGAAAGATGGAGGGGGACTTTTAACAAGAGCATGTAGTGACAGGACAAGAGGGAATGGCTTCAAACCAAAAGAGAGTAGGTTTAGGTTACAGATTAGGAAGAAATTCTTTACTCTGAGTGTGGTGAGACACTGGAATGGGTTGCTCAGAAAGTTGTGGATGCCCCATTCCTGGCAGTGTTCAAGGCCAGAAGGGTGAAGGAGGTGATTCTGGAAGCTAGATGGAACTCTGCACAACCTGGTCTGTGAAAGGTGTCCCTGCCATGGAAGGGGATTGGAACTAGACGATCCTTAAGGTTCCTTTCAACCCAAACGATTCTATGATTCCATGATTCCATATAATTAATAAAAAAGTATGTTGATGGCTAACCAACACTAGCATCCAGAATTCTGGGGTTTGTCATCAGTGTGTCCTATACAGGCCATTGCAATTTTCATATTTCTTTCAATACCTCATCCAGCAGGTTTCCCCTTATCCATCTGACTTATTGTTTTATTGTTTCAATGCATTTGATTATGTTTTCATACATCAAACCAATGCAGAAGATATCTGTGGAGGATTGTTACCTTAGCTGAACTTTTTTCAGCCACATTCAGGAGTGTGATAGGGAATAAAATGTTGCTCCAGGTTAAAACCTTCAAACAGAATTTTCTTCCAGAAGCCCTAGTTTGAAGTTGAACTTGAGCAGTGGCAGAGTAGTGAAAGAAGTCTTCAGCAGGATATTTTTTGCCTGTTCTGCTAATATCCAGCAAAGTCTGATCTAGCTTTTGTTCCCTGAAGAAGAAATTTGCACACATGCTCATTGAAGATTTGCTCTAAATTGATAGCTACATTCTACATATCATCCTGTGCCTCCTTGTTCCTCCTACATCTCTAAGATATTACTTCTTCTGTAATTGTCACTCTGGGCTGCTACAAACCGTGTATAGTGGGGCACTTAAAATGAGTGAGTCCTGAGTGTTCTCAGTGATTCCTCCAGGACTTGTGAAAGCAGAATCTGTCTGACAAAAGTTCAGATGGACTAATATAAATTCAGACAGTCTCATCAAAGTGAGAGGAGGAACTGTGTTGAAGGAACTGGTCTTTTTCCAGGAAACTTGGAATAGGAATATAGGGACTGATGGAGAATTTTGCTGAAAGGCACATATCGAACTGGTGCTTGTTAGCAGTCTTAGAAGAAGAGTATGAATCTTGATTGAGCAGAGAAACTGGAAACCTGAGTCTAAGAAATGTCTTGCTTTCTCTTGCTCCATTTTGGTCACTTCCTGCTGCTTCTGAAATGGGCATATGTTGATAACCTGTTGAGGATATTTTACTATTTGGATGAAATGTCCCTGTGGAGTCATACAAGGAACAACTTTGTAAACATCTCCTCTTGCCTCAGAAATTTGTTCCTCTGTAATGGGACCCAGCAAAGAGCTCTATGTACAGTTAATCACTTCATCCTTGCCAGAATGGTAGACAACACTGATGGCTGTCAAAATGGAATAGAAAAGGAGAAAGGAAAAAAAAAATAAAAGGTCATGTTACACTTGTGGTGCAGACTTTAGAATGTTAAAATATTTTTGTTTGTACTATTTCAGAGAATACACTACTCTCAAAGCTCAACATACAAAAGTTTAAAATTAATCCAAGGAGATGGAAGAGTAAATCAAATTCAAGCACAACAGTTTGGATATTTGTTTATTTTTTTCTCTAAGACTTCTGGACTTGGCTGAGTTTTCCATTTTTTATTTTGTTTAACAATAAACCTGACAGCAATAAAACATGAAGTACAGAGTAAATATTCTCCCTGTTCAGTGGTCAGAGATTTTCTGTAGAATCCGTCTTTTACAGCTATAGCTGTACCGTCTCTGCAGCGTATGCACCAGCCCACATCCCAACAGTTTTTTTGTGTATTTGATGTACAGTACAAACATCTTTTTTACAAAGAAATTCTACTTATATTACTTTTACTGTTTAAAGTGAGCTCTGGTAATGTAAGAAATAGAATTTATAGTTCTATTAGAGAAGACTCTTTTTGACAGAGAAATGTGGGGGAAACAGGAAATTGCATTTAAATGACCCACAGCAGCTGCGTGGTTTTTTGTGCATGACAGGACTATCACTCCTTAGTCTCATGAAGTTTGATGGTTCTACTGAGTCTCCAGGTCCAGGAGGCATGGGAATATTAGAAATAAACATATTTTGAGCTGAAAGTACAAGTTCCTAGCATTTTAAACAAAATCCTACTACTGTAATGACAAAAGCCCCTAACAATGTAAACATGTTGTCTTGTATTTACTTGCTAAACTCTCATTGTGCTTAACTCTTTTTCATACTTACCTAATAGAAAACGAATTTTAACTTTCTTACTCTGCAGTGTATGTACTAACAGTTCTCCTATCTACCCTCCAGAAAGTAACACAGATTAGCAGAACAAAGTTGAAGATGTAGGAAAAAACTATGGACAAATCAATATTTTAAATAGTTTTAAAAGACATTATAAAGCATAATTCAACTTCATACTTCTAATTTTCATAGCACTCTGTTGACTTCCATATATAAAAGATCTCTTATTACTTTGACATGAATATAATAATATTTCCTTTGGAGAAAATTAATAAAGTTATAACTCTTCTTTTGGGGTAATGTAATTTCTAAGGCAACTGCTTTTAGAAAGGTGTTGAAATATCTTTTTAGAGAGGTCTTAAGCACCAAGCAGCTTAAAAAATCATCAGTTTATTATCTGAATTGCACTAATGTTGTAAACTGTCCTTTTTATTAAAAGTAAAATAAAATAAAATCACATAAAATAAAATAATAAAATAAAATAATAAAATAAAATAAAATAAAATAAAAATGTATAGGATTAAATGTTTAAACTTTACTAAATTTTTGCTCTTTTCCTTACTCAGAGAGGAATATCTAGGTCCGTTCTTATTTCCTTTATGCCCAAACTGAAATATTAAGCTTCTTTGTCAAGACACCAAAGATAATTCACCGTTGCTGCATGGAAGATGATTGATGATTTGATCATAGCTGAGAGATGCCAGGTTTAGATCCAAGTAGATTTACAGTCTCACAGTTAGATGTTACACACAACGGTTCTCCTGGACAAATGCAGATACCATGAGCAAACACATGCAGGTAGGAATGTAGGCATATGTATGTTTTCACACATGAAATCCTAAGCCAAATTTAAGTTCTTGCAAAAGGTTTATAATCAGGAAGAATAAGTGCTGTTGATTAATATGTGTTTTTGTAAAAAGATATTAACCTTCTTTGGACCAGCACATGCACGCAAAGTCCGACTACTATAGTTCTGATTGCATTAACTCTAAAATCAGCAGAGGTAGAAAATTGGGCTGTTTCCCTCTGAGTGAAGATTTTGCAGTATTGTGCAAATATGATACTGTACTTCCACTGCAAGAGCTTTAACACCCATTAGAATTGTGCCTCAAGTATAATTTTCGATCTTTACATTGATTGTATCTGGTGTTACTAATATAACTAAAAAAAAAGCCCAAATACCCCAAACTATGTAAGCACAGTATGCTCACAAAGTGGTTTGGGCCAAACGACTTACACATGGTAAATAATTGGGTCAATAATATAACATTCTATAGGATCAGGAGTATGTCTGATCTAGTCTGTTCCTGCATCCGCAACAATGTCCAGATTTCACAGAAGCTAAATGTGGTGTTAAACGCTGCCCATTAAAGATCTCTTGGAGCTCTTATTCAAATTCCTAATAGCTAGACATCTGCTTAAATGACAAACACAAGGATTATTGTGTGGCTTTAGTACAAGCAAACTCCACCATGGGCTTTGAAGCACCTTTTCAGCTCATCCTTCTCACCCTGCTGACACAGATTGCTGCCTCTGCAGCAGGGCTGCCGGAAGGGTTGTCTGTCTGTACTCTTCTAAGATTACTAAGATTGTCCTAGTGCATATTCATCTTCATTGGTGATGCCAGCTTGTGTGCTTGTCTGTGAACCTGATACCAAGACCATGCCTGTTTCTGCTGACTCTGCTGTACGTTATCTGCAGCAGCTGCTTGAACTCTGACTTTGAGAAGTCAATAACACCATACAGCAAAAGCTCTTCATTCAAATTACATATCAAGAGAAAGACCACCACTGTTCATCAGTATTCTGAGAAGGACACAGAGTTTTTGAAAAATATGCACATCATACCCTCAGCCCAAGACAGATCAGCATTTCTGACACAAATAGTTGCATAAATAGCTCCAGTTAATGTGAACTTCAGTTTATCCCACAAGTTTCACTGTGCTGGCAGGATTATCTTCTGAGGACAGAAATGTTTTGTAAATTTTTTAACATGAAGCTGTGGCAGAAGGACAAGATTCAGTCTTTTTAGGTATTGAAAAACATCCGCTTTTCTAGCTGTAGAGTGAACATGTGTAAGCTGCAGTGATTCTCAGAATTACACACTTTAAACCTATATATTAATGGACTTTAGATTTTACTGGTTTGTTTTCTATAATCAAGCAGTTAATCAGATGCTTGCAGCAGTGTTCAGGGATCACATTAGAAAATACCTGCTGGCCATTGCCTACGTCCTACTTTGAGCAAGTGCTGGAAGAAGAGAAGCTTCCTGTTACA
The DNA here is from genome assembly GCA_013398955.1 of Callaeas wilsoni. Lineage (NCBI taxonomy): Eukaryota > Metazoa > Chordata > Aves > Passeriformes > Callaeidae > Callaeas > Callaeas wilsoni. Next base: position 41,104 of record VWPU01014367.1, on the reverse strand, counting down.
AGTCAGAACAAATCCTCATCTCTCTCTTCCTTACGCTCTGTCTCTGTTCATTAACCTCTTCTTCCACTTCAGAGAACTTACCGGAGTCATCATCTCTGATCGTAAATGAACTCTGCTCGGTGGTTCACACTGTCCTTCCCTCCATGAGATGCTATATCCAGTCACCTGCAGGCTTTGTTGCTTGGGCACAACAGTCTCCTCAGCTGCATCAATCAGAGCGCACGTAGCACTTTTGACCTGCTGCTGGTCCTTCCCTGCTCTAATCATCCAGTGGGAGAGATCAGACAGTTTATGTTGAGATGCTGGAGTTCTTTATAAATAGGACTTGCCTTTTCCCTCGTCATTGATTTTCATTCCGATGGCATAGGCTAGAAATATAACAAAATTTTAATGTTCACTGCAGGAAGCAATGTAAAGAATATAAATTGTAAATATCTCAAGCTGTCTGGTTTTGTTGGGATGGAGTATAATGTGCTTCTTTCACGGATTAGTAATGTTACAACACAGCAAGAACCTCCTTTCCTTTGGAAAAAATATATGCATCAAGGCAAATAATTCGAGTGAAGATGAAGTTGTATAACTCAAGTGAAGAAAAATCAGTATTAGATGCCTCCAATGTAGGATGTAGAAAAGCACTAGTAAAATGAAACCAAATTTACAGTGGATAAAAATGGTCAGTAGGGGAGAGTGCAGAATTCACAGCAATTTTTTTCCATTGTTTTGGCTTCTGTGAGATCAAAGTTAATATTTCATTGCCTTATTGAATTCTCTGTGAAACAGAAAATAAATTAAATTGCAAGATATTGGGCTTTGTCCCTCTGAAAAAGACACACTGAGTTCAGATAATAACTGTAACATTACCTATTGAAGACAGATTTTACAGGTAGCTCATTATTGCCACACCATGATTAATTACTGTTGCCTTGTGTAAATCAAGACTCACTAAAATACAATTTGAACTAATCTAATTTCTGTGAAACATGTATGTTTGTCAATTTGCAGGCTATTATAAAAAAATGTCCAGAATATGAAAAGACATGTCACACTGTAATAGAGTCACCAAAGGTGTAGTTTCATGATAAACCTCTCTCAGGCAAGGTTCCCACTCTGTCACGCTTTGCTCTGCCTTCATGATGAGCCAGCTGTGCTCCAAAAGATACATTTTGGGCAGTGGTAAGCCAAATGCAAAGCCCAAGCTGATATATTTACTCCTGAGGAAGGCTTAGCCTACCCTCACAGCAGGCAGAGCTAACTCTCTTACTAACGATCAGACAAGTTTGCTTATGGCTGGGCAGCTTAGGTGTGGGTGGACTGAAAAACCATCCATACCCATAACTGTGCATGAGCCCCATGTTAATAAACATTTTGCCATTTTCTGTGAATGTCTAAAAATTTTATGGCAGATTTTTTGTCTTCATTTTAAATAAATCTTGTATGTGCTTAAATTAGAAACTATATAATTGATTTTTAACAAGTTGCTTTAAAATTTCAATGTCAGGAATAAAATTTTTATTTTTCAAGACACAAGGGATTCATTTTATCATCTTCATCATCTTTCAGTTGTCTAAAAGATCATGCCGTTCCATGCAAACTATTTTCAGATAGTTTGTAATTTCCAGACGGGCTAGATCAAAGAAAGTACTCTGGTGTTTCTAAGAAACTGAGAGCACTGGGATGTTTGAAATCCCACTCCTCTCCCCCAGTAAAGTCCAGAAATTTGGTAGGTCCATCTGGCAAATTCCATAGTTTTCATTCTTTACATCTTATTCTCAAACAAATAGAATCACTGTTTTGACTCTTAGTTTTTAAGAGTTGGGACAAAAAGCTGCTGCTTGTTTTGAGCAGCAATCATGGAAAACAGTTACTTTTATTCAATGCATTCTTTAACTTAAAATACTTTTTCCTAAATCTAAATTGAAAACTTCTCTGACCTGGAAAGTAGCCTAATTGCTAGGATCTAGAGCAAGGTGAAAGGATGATTGCTTCTTCCTTCCTTCTCTTGAAAATGTACGGCTGTACAAGATTCATACAGACAAGAGACTGTGAGATAGAAAAATCTGGAATAAATGAAAGGATGATCTCACACCCCAGAGAGGTGAAGAAGTCTTCAGTTTTTGTTCCTAGTTCCAGAATTATACACTAATTTTTCATTCACTTGGTATTAGTGGGGGGAAAAAAGATAGGAAGAAGGACACTCTCTCCCCTTACTCTAGACCTTACTCTACTAACCTGTACTCATGCCACGAGGAAGCTCTTGGGGGAAACATACCTTAATCCTTCCAGCTTCCAGCTGATACTTCCAGTTTCCTGGGCATATGATCCAGTCATCAGGATACTTTTCTAGCAGATCTGTATGAAAAGAAAAGTCACAAGGAAACATACCTGCTTCAAGGGGTCGCTGTTATTTGCTAATTCTGCCCCAAGTGTTTGCATTTTGGGATTTTCATGGAAGCAAGGCAGAACATGGAATAACTTAACCTTAGCTTTTTCTAACTTTTCTCTTTGCCTCTTTTACTACTAAGAAAAAAGATATCAATTTTTTGGTATCAACATTCAATCTCATTTGGTTTTAATCTTGTTTTTTGGAAATTTTTCCAGCCTTCAAAGTTCTTTCCATTTTATTCACAGAGAGTTAGTTCTCTTTATTCCTCTCTGATTAAACAGGATCATAACAAAAGCAGAGCTGGAATGCATCTGAAATCAAACCTAGACACTTTAGATGAGACAGCTCTTGGACTGCAAAGGATGCGTGCTGCCTGCAAAACCTTCAGGCCTGCATGGATCCAAAAGACTGTGCCAAAGGAGATTTTGGTTGGACATTGAGAAGAATTTCTTCCCAAAAAGGATGATTGGACATTGGAATGGACTGCCCAGAGGTTGTTGGAGTCACTGTCCATGGAGGTGTTTAAAGAAAGACTGGACATAACACTCAGTGCCATGGTCTAGTTGACAAGGTAGTGCTAGGTCATAGGCCGGACTCAATGATCTCAGAGGTCTTTTCCAGACTAATTGATTCTGTGATTCTGTGTTTCTGTGTTTAGGAATTTAACCCTTCAGTGCTGACCTGTGGTTAAATCTTGCTTTAGTCTGTGTGCCTGAGTTACACTCTACTTCCTTTTCACACTTTTGCTGTTGAATGTCATAATAAGAGATAAATCCTGCTCCACTGAGCAGTGCAACTTTAAAACACAAAGTATTTGCTATGAAACAAGGAGTTTAAGTTGCTTTCCATTTCGCCAAGCTAACCTTAGGTGGTTGGCCTGTAGAAAGCTTACCATGAAATAAAAACTTTGGCAATACTTTTTGGGTTTCTATCCTCAGCAATGGTAACTTTACAAAAGCGTGTCATGGTTTGAAACTGGCCAAACGCCAGACACCCACAAAAGCTGCTCACTCGCTCTTGCCTGCCGCAGCTGAGCAGAAAAGAGGAAAATTTAATGAAGGGTTCATGAGTTGACATAAGGACTAGGAGAAAACACTTCAAGGGCAAAACAGGCTTGGCTTAGAGGTACAAAGTGAATTTATTACTAAAGAAATCAGAGGAGGATAATGAGAAGTAAAATAAGCACTTAAAAACANCACCGACAGCGCAGGGAGATAGGGCATGGGGGTTTGGTCAATTCATCACCCAAGGTTTTCTTCTGCAGCACAGGGAGAGGAGTCCTTCTGCTGCTGCACCGTGGGGTCCCTCCCACGGGAGACAGTTCTCTGTGAACTTCTCCAGTGTGGGTCTGCTCCCATGGGCACACAGTCCTCCCAAAACTGCTGTGGTGTGGGTCTCTCTTTCCACAGGGTGCAGTCCTCCAAGGACAGGCTGCTCCAGCCTGGAAGCAGGGGCTCTGCTCTCCTCCAGGTCTCCCACTGGATCACAGCCCTCCAGGTATCCACCCACTCTGGCATGGGCACCTTCCCCACGGGCTGCGGGTGGATCTCTGCATTCCCCGTGGGCCCATGGACTGCAGGGGCACAGCTGCTTCACCATGGTCCTCACCATGGCCTGCAGAGGAATCTCGGCTCCAGCGCCTGGAGCACCTCCTGCCCCTCCTTCTCCACTGACCTTGGTGTCTCCATGTTGTTTTCCCTCACATGTTCTCACCTCCTCCTCCTCTTCTCTGGCTAGAAAAAAACCTGTGACTTTGTTTTGATTTTCTTCTTAAATATGTTATCCCAGAGGTGTTACCATCATCTCTAACTAGCCCAGGCTTGGCCAGCAGCATGTCCATCTTCAGAGCCATCAGGGCTTGGCTCTGCTGGTCATGGTGGAGGATTCTAGAAGCTTCTCACAGAAGCCACTTCCGTGGCCCCCCGCTACCAAAGACCAGGCTGTGCAAAACCAACACACCCTGTTTAGAAATGCTAAAAGTAAGCCAGTATGGCCCTGTGCAAAGCACGGTAGAAATCCAGAGGAAAAAAAATGTGTTCTCTGTCCCAAAGAATTTGTAATCCAAGTATAAGGGAAGATGTACTCTGGCAGGTGGAATTGACAAAATACAAGCATCTTCTTACACCATCAGTTAAACGAGTGAGTGTTATAGCTGGGGAAGTAGTTCTGCTATTGAACTGAAGTAGAAATATGGACATATTTACATGAAATCTTAGCTAACAGATCTTATTATTCAATTAAATTCTGGGCAAATACCCATCTGGACTGGTTTCAACAGAGCTGGGGGACTGGGCAGACAATCATAAGAGCTTTATAGACTTTACAATGTCACATGAAACTGAGAGGAAATAATGGGAGAAATAAATAGAAAAGACTCTAAAATCTCCAGAGTTTTCAGCAAATCTGTATCTCAGTCAGTTAAATATATCCTTTTTTGTCATGATCAATTAGCATACAACAAATCCAAGAGAGGACAGATTCAATAAGTAATTGGCAAAGTAATAATTAAAAGCAAAGCTTTACAACCTTCTTCACTTTAAATATTTCACTCTTGTTAGTTGCTGAATCCACTGGATTTAAGGATGCGCTTCTCTCACTCCACATACTTTAGCAATAATGCGCTCGACTCAGATGGGCTGAGGAGGCTGACGAACATATTGTTCCATGATACTGTGGTGCAGATGCAAACAATAAAAATTACAAGAACTCTTAATGTTGGCTTTTAAAAAATCTGGTTTGATTTATCATTAAGTAAACAACACACAAAAATCAGGAATTAACACACCTTCCCACCCTACACTGATCTCTCTTCCAAACCTGAAAGACTTGCAGAAGCAGAATTTATTAGGAGATAAGACAACAGAAAATGTCTCACTTCAAAGGTGAAGGAAGAGAAATGTACAAAGATTTGGTTCAAGAAAACAGGTGAGAATAAATCATCTATTTATGTCTAAGACTTCATAAGTAATCATTAAAGCTTCCAAGTGTACACAAACTTATGCAGAATATCATCCATATATGTATAAAGCACAAAAAATGTGCCATATCAAATTCTGACGTGTATACAGTTACTATATATCAAAAATGTTGAATAGGAATGACAGGTCCCAGGAAATGTTCCTTCCTTTGCTTCTAAAACACGATGTGAACTCAGGCAAGTCCTTCACCTTAAATGATACTATTTTCCTATTTCTAACATAGCATTATTCACAGATTATTCTGTATGAGAATTTAGTTCATGTTTGTACAGCTTTCTGGTATCTAATGAAAAATGAGGTACTAAAAAGCCAGATATCAGTAATCCCAGTAAAAGAAATTACCTCTAGCATGAAAAAAATTACCAGAAGTACATCTTATTTTCAACATTCACTCAAGTGTTTTTTTGAGTAGATACTGTAGCATTGCATTTATTTTATTATTGTGCATTTTAAGATACTGCTATTTGAATATTGTGGAAAATATGAAAGATGAAGATGTATGGAAGCACATTAACATATTTGCTCAATTTCTTTCCCAGGAGACCACTGAAAAGGCCTTTTGGCAAGTAGATAGTCTATGATTTATTTTACATAGAAGAAATAAACTTTAACAATAACTTTTCTGGTTAAGGGGGTTTTTTTATTATTCATTATTAATAAAAATAATTCATTATTTCTGTTCATATGCTTATTGTGAAGACTTCAAAAAATCCAAATCACCCCATAGTCTTCCTTTGCAAATATCAGACACACTGCCATGCATTTAATGATCACTGTACTAGAGTATCAGAACCTGTCTGGGTAAATCCATGGTATATACAGAATAAAAAGTTAATAAGAAGAGAAGAATTGCTTTTTTGTTGTTTTATGAAAGTTCTCCCATCTGCTTCACAGAGACATGGATTCAATTTTGTTATATCAAAAGCTGTACAGTTCTTTGAAAAATCACACTGTATTTGGGACTAAGAAAAATGAGCTCTTTAAAAGTAGTAAAAATAACAGAAAAATGATACATCAGATAGTACATAATCTCTGCTTGTCACCAAGATCCTAGAGGTGAACTAACTGCTTGCGTAAGTTAGCATGAAATATGATTTGTAGTAATCAGCCAGAAGCAAAGGGAACATAAAATAAAAAATTGTAGGCATTTCCTGGTATATATTTGCCCACAATGCAACAAAACCAACTCAGATCTGCTCAGAGCCAGTTAAAGTAGTAAAATTGTTATAGTCTCCACTCATTTGAAGAAGCTTAATTTTCTGCAGAATATGTTAAAATCTGTTGTAGGGACAATACGAAGCGTTCTGGTGGCCTATCTAGTTCTAGGCTGGATAGTTCAGACTTCATAGAACCTTTTATAGAAATATAGCATGTACTAATGGGATCCTCTTCATGCATTTAGCTTTTTCTCACATGAATCTATGACTGATACATATCAAGCAGAGCAAGAATTTTTCAATTGCACACTGAAGGAGTCTATTTAATGCAAAGACTGATACATTTTAGATCTTACCACCATATTATTTACTGGTTACACATATCAATAGAAAAATCTGATTATCTGAGCAACACTTACATTAATTCATGAACTCAGATTTGCTAATCAACACTAATAATGTCTAGATGTTTTAGATTTGAATTTAAATGTTCTTCTTCTATTAAATGTAAATGACTTGAAGCCAGATGATTAAGGTCTCTTGCAAACCAAACCATTCTGTGATTCCATAATTGTCTCAGAAATGCATTTCTAGAAGTTAGATTGCCAAGACAAACAAATTAATTACTAGCAAAAAATTACAATATATAAATTTTAAAATACATTGAATTAATAAGCCAAACATTTCTCTTTAAGAATAAATTATTTGGGTTAAATGGATTTGGTTTGTTTAGGGTACTTTTATGGTTATTTGTGCTAGGATTAGATAATTCTACAGTAATAAATATCAAAAGCTAACAAAAAATTAATCACCTCCCAAACCGAATCATTTTACCTTTGCTTTGTGTTGAGTCTTTCTAAATATTGCTGAAGACTCATCTACCTGACACATAGTCATATGCTGCAGGTCAGTTTCAGCAACAAATTGTACAAATAAATGGAAAAATGCCAAAGCAAAATCTGGACACATCTAGCCCTTAAAACTGCAAAAGTACAGGCTTCACACATTTTCCTGTTCATCAACTTAATTTGATTAGAAATGTACACTATCACTTCAGCAACTGGAGCTCTCTCCAATGTCATAGTGGTACCATTTATCAAAGAAACATTTCTTTTAAATAACTGAGGAGTGTCACTTGCTGACTGCCAAATACAGGGCACAGTTATCATACTGAATATGGTACCAGAGCTCAATCTCCTCTGTCTTTTTCCTTTTCCACTACTACTAAGAAAAAGAACGCCATGAAGAGATCAAGAGCTCTTAAAAAGATTGAGGAAGTGAACAGTCTACAAAATAGCCTTAGAGAACCACTTCAATACCTGTTTATCTGTCTAATTCTACTTAAAAAATCTCAGCTTACTTGCAGATCATGGAAGCTTAGCTTAAGAAAAAGGAGAAGGGTAAACGTTGAGTGTGTCTAGATATTTTTAGCACTATAAACAAGTAGGTAGATATGAGTGGCTAAAATATGAAAATTGGAGAAATTTTTCAATTTAGTTTCTAACAAAACTGGGCTAAAATCCATCTTTTCCAAGCTTATTATGAGATGGCTATTTAAAACCAAATCCAATGCTTGGCAAGACTACATAATACATAAAAATTAAGCAGACTCCCATTATTTTCATCTGTAAAATCAAACTTGTCTCTTCCTCATATAACAGCAGTTATGCCCTCTCATAAGAATGAGATCATGAAAATTATAATCAGCAATTGTTGTGTACCTGCAATTGTTGTGTGCCTTTAGCTCTAGTTTCCCTGGGAAGAGCACCCAGGAGGGAAGGGCCAGCTGTTCTCTGCTGCCAGGGCAGATAGCCCTGCACCACAGCTTCAGGCTACATGTGATGGTGCGAGGAACCCGGCTTGGACCCACGACAACAGATTGAGGGTGCTAAATCTAGCAGCATGGTCTGTGTGTCTGTGCAGCTTACAGTCCCAGAGCTGTAGGTTGCCAAAGTAGGAAACTCCATGATCCCTAATGTCCCTCATTATTGCAGGTAGAAAAATTGTGAAAGGAATGAAGCAGCTTACTCCAAGGCCACAGAAAAGTGCAGAGCCAAACCAGAAATGCAGTCATGTCTCTGAGGCCTGTGATAGTGACTCAACTATGGACACCACAGTGCCAGTTTGTCAGTGTAAGCTATTCCGTGTCTGGGGCTGACGGAGACTGAAACATTATGGCTTATGGCTTAAACTTTTTTATGAAGGACTTTTGCCTATTATAGCAAAACTGTATAACAAAAGCTGCATGGAAGACCAGGCTTGTCTTCTGTCAGGCTCACAAAGACCCTCACACCAAAGTGGGGAAGGTGAGAGGTTTTGTGTGTGTTTGTGGTGAAAAAAGCCTCTGATCCAAGGCAGTTAACACCCATCCTCCACTGTGCAGACCGACCCAGCTGCAGAGGTCCTCCACGGTGGGAAAGGCACATCTGTAAAATAGCCATGTGAGGGACAGCACAGGGGGTGTCATGGACCATCAAAGGCCCTCCACAAAGGGGTCCCCAGACCCTGCACCAGAACATTACATGTCATGAAAAACTATGCAACAGATCCAGAGTCCTGCAAGGACAGTGTCAAACCTAGTCCCCTTAGGGGAGGCACCTGGGCTTTCCCACCTGCCCAAAGCCTATATCAATCCATTGGATTCTATACTTTTTGGTGGCGGGGGACCCTCACCACCAAGAAGACCAGATGGAGGGGAGCAAGGAGAGGTTATTGGAACCCAAGGACTGGTGATATGTTTCTACTTAACCCTTGTCACTCTCCCTGTCGCCCCCCGCACCTCTTTTTCTATTTCTTTCTTTCTTTTTTTAATCTTTCTTCCTCTTTACCTCTTTTACTATTAAATCAATCAATTTTTTTGCATGAAAGTCTAACCTCGTTTGGTTTTAATCAAGTTTTGGGGTATATTTTGAACCTTTCTGGGTTTGATCTGTTTTATTCACAGAGACTTAGTTTTCTTTGCTCTTCTGTGTTTAAATCGGTTTGTAACAGGGGCTTAGCAGGTTTACTCTTCTAAATTGTACTTTCAAGCCCAGCAAAACAAAAACTCTCTACTCCAGATCTGTCTGTCCAAGATCTCATCTGTCCTGATCTGTTCTGTTCAAAATCTGCCTTCAGTTCAACACTACTTCAAGAAGGAAAGCAATAACACCCATTCATTGTACAGACTATTCTTGAAATGCACTCGATCTAACAAAATAATAGACAAAAGAATAAGCCAGGTTGCATTTCTGAAACCTATGGAAAACCACCAAAACAGATCCCTAATTTCTTAGCCGTCATTGATGCTTCTCAACACTGCGACAAGGAACTCACCAGCCTGGCCATTTTTTTCCAAAGACGCAGAATTTTAATACCTGTTTGAACAGATTCAGTCAAGGGCAAGAGGATAGACATCTGAGACATCTGAGTCATCAATAATGAACTGATGTTGAAGGGGAAAATATTTTATGAAGCAGAAATATTCCACGCAATGTAAGAAATTTACTACAGCCAGTCCCGTTCATAGACCTGCAGCATTCAGTTTATCTCCCAAATCTTTGCCAGGACATTTTCAAATGAGTTGACACCTGAGCAAAACACTGTAAAGGTTTTAAGGTAACCACAGAATCTTCAGAGTTTTAAAAGAAAGCAAATGTACAACTGGTAAAATACACAGATATTTCTATTCAAAACATATATATTAAGACTTGCTATATGGTTTTCTAGTCACAGCTTTGTGTACAGTCGTGCCTCTATGCTTAAAAAAAAAGGTGTCACAACATATGGGTATGTCTTCAGTAGCAACAAATGTCAGATGAACTTTGAATTTGGCAAGGTTTCAAAAGAGTAAAAGTAAATATATATACCAATGTATAGAATATTAGATAAATAAATAGTGGTTATAACATTTGTCTGAAGAAAAATTTATTTGAGTTTCCATTATATGAGATGTTAAACTTAATTCAGTTAGTTAGGAGTTTGACAGAACATATTAATGATATTTAAATTATTTGCCTTGTTATTCACATCAAGTTGAGTAAATTGTCATACATAATATACAAAGATCTTTTCCACAATTATTCTGCAAATAGTGTCATACATTTTATGTTTTTTATATCTTTCACACACATATTTTAATCAACTTAGCTTCTGTGTCTGACTGTTCTTTACAAAGTGTTTGTAAAGAGAAAGAGGAAATGACAGAAGTTTTGAAGTTAATACTCAAAGTTCTCATGCTATAATCTGGGACATCAATTTATTTCAGATATATCTGATTTTTGAAACAATGTCTTATGACAGTGTCATTTACCATTTTATAACCAGCTTCTGTTGCAAGTAACTAAAATAGATACTATTTTTTCCTTACTTCCTGATAAATTCAGTTACCTTAGAAGGTTGAATTGCCTTTAAGTTTCTCTTCTTTGCTTCATGTTCTCATATTAAAACAATATTTTTTCCCTTGAGTGTTTCTCTGCCTGCTATAAGGCAATGTTTCTGCTCTGTAAAACCTAAGACTAATATTATTGTGTACCTGTTCATTTTCTTTACCATTAACCTTTTCTCAGCTTTTCAATATACTTTTGTGCACTAGACTTCATATATTTTTAAGAATTACTATTTTCTTTTTATGATACTCTCAGTAATTAAATGTTAACTTAAATTTTTAGGCTATCATTAAGCTAGCAGAAGCACAGTATTGTGCACTGTATTTAATAATAACATTTGCAACTTGGCTGTGCTTTTGTCTTTATACCAAAATACCATTGCATTCTGCAATGTGTAACATATGAAAAACCATAAGATAAATTTAGCAGACAAAAGTAATGCAGTACAGAGTGGTTTCCTATTGAAAAAATTGTTGTTGGCCTTTTTTTGCACCTAGCGAGTTAGCCAGGTTCAGGTTTCCCATGGAGACACAGGTGATGGAAGTATGGGTTTCTTCCTTTGTTCTTATATCCTGTGAAAGTATAACCCTACTTTCCTGGAACACTGCAGAGATTGAGTGAAAGAGTTGTGTCCTTGCATCATGCCCCTCCTGCAGCTTTCAGCACCCACTTCTCTCAGGAACAATTCATTTGAAGGAAAGCCTCTTCCTGTCCCTCACCTCCTCTGACTGATTGTACTGATAGAAAGAGTACATTTAAACTTAAAATTCAATTTTCACAACCAGAAGAAAGATGCCTCTGTCTTGAGAGTCAGAGTTCTGGTTTGAGCCAGTTGCCCTTCCTGAAAAACCCCTCCGTGCACTCTGTGACAGCAGAGACTCAGGGTCTGCAGGCCAAGAGAGTTTGAACTCTACTAGTGACCTGTGCTGTGAGATAGCATAGCAATATGCACAAAGCCTTGTCTCTCTGGATCAGATCTGGCTCTGCACAAAACAGGAGTTAGTGAAACTGGTGACCACGTCATGGGGCCTCTTGGTCACACCAGCTCTGTGACTTGTGGTAGCCCTTTTACCCAAAGGCAACTGATACAAACTACATCAAAAAACTCTCAGATAAGAAAATTATTGTTTTTAACCTGCTGACCTCAGAAATCTTGCTTATAGTAGCCTACTTTAACACTCTGACTATCATTCACGTGGTTTCACGTGCTCTAACTCATACACAATAACTTCCCACCTGTAGCTATTTGCCTTCATTTTCTGGATTACCCTAATACAGATAAGTTTTTATTACATCAGCATAAGCTGAAAATCAAGTAACCATTAATAAACATGGTTCTAGGTTATCATATCATGATTTTTAAAAAATTCAGAGAAATGTTTCTTCCATAGAATGTATATGAGTAAATAAGAGTGAAAGAAAAAAAAAATAGTTGGAAAGAAACTTTCTAAATTAACTTCAAATCAGTAACTATATTTGGACATTAACTAGAATGGTAATAGGAACTGCTGTGAAAAATTGTATGCAAAAGGGTATTTCTGCACAACTAGATCAAAAACTCTAAGAAAATGCTGACATGATGCAAGAAACCTCCAGGGAGAAATTGTTCATCTCTAGACCACCTTTATATTGGCAAATCAAATGAGCCTACAGTCACTTTCTGTCATAAATGCCAAAACATGTTTAATGGATCTTGTCTTCACTATTAAACTTTCTTACATGCAAAATGAGGGCAGCTACCTCCAGACTCCCTGTTTGGAACAAATGGTGGCTTTTAGGAACCCATGATCAGTGCTTAAGAACTGTTTGGTATAAAGTAGCCTAGTCCCAAAATCTAAAAACTTCCCTAGTAAAACAAATTATTGACACTGAATAAGAATGTTCCTTTTACAGTTGTAAATGCCAGTTAATTAGAATATATACCTGATGTTTGGTGTGAGGGAGTGGGAGAGAGAAATCACAGCAGTTCATCATACTACTCTAAACACCAGGCAGGAATTAAAATTTGCTCAATCTATGGCAGATTAAAAAAAAAAAAAAAAGGAAAAAGCACAATACATTCTTTAAACATGTTTATAAGTATAAGGTAATAGGTCATCCACACAGAATCACTGAGTGGCTGTGGCTGGAAGGGACCTCTGGAGGTCACCTAGTCCAACCTACCTGCTCAAGGAGGTTCATGTAGCATAGGTTGCACAGGTTTGCATCCAAGCAGATTTTCAATATCTCCAGAGAAGGCGACTCCAAAACCTCTCTTGACAGCTTGTTCCAGCTCTGTCACTCTCACAGTAGACAAGTTTTTCCTCATATTCAGGTGGAACTTCCTGTGTTCCAGTTTGTGTCTGCTGCCCCTTGTCCTGCCACTGGGCACCATTGCAGAGACTCTGCCCATCCTCTTGGAAGCAACCGATAAGACACTGCATACATTGGTAAGACCCCCTCTCAGCTGTCTCTTCTCCAGGCTAAACAGGCTCAGCTTCCTCAGCCTTTCCTCAAAAGAGAGATGGTCCAGTCCCTTAGTCATCCTCATAACCCTCTCCTGGACCCTCTCCGGTAGTTCCTTGTCTGGCTTGAGCCAGATTTATCTCTGTGTAGAAAAACGTTGATCCCATTTTCTCTATAATATTTCTTACTAATTCTTTACAGAATTGCAATTATTAATAGACTTTTTAAATGTATCTGTGCTTCAAAAAGAACTAATCCTTTTTCTTTTGTTTTTCCTTTTAAACGGTCATACTAAAATAGTTCAATCAAGACTCACCCACATAATATTTCTCATTCCAGGAAAGTCTCTCCCTGTAGAGACAGTAGAAAACTAGAGCAGATATTTAGCCAACATCAGTAGCGATGCATCGCATCGTTAATTAGATTAACTTACTAAATCCAGGAGCTGTTTCTAATTCCTAGCTTTATAGCAAAAGGCTTAATAACCCTGTGACTTTTGGTCCTTTCAATTTTCATCAGTAACGTAAAGATAAATTGTTGGTGAGCTCTTCACTGTAGAACTTAGGATAAGGTATTAATCTTGGATGTAAAGGACAGACTGCGTCATTTTTGATCATGTGGTTTATTTCTAACTAAAAATATAGTTTGTGTCATGGATCAGAAGGATACCTGTACTAAGGATACCTGTATGGGATATAGCTGATTTCTGTTCCAGCCTGTCTTCCTTTCTAAAGATCATTAACATAAGAAAGAAACCTTTGAAGGCTGCATAGCTTCAGAACTCCTCTGTGCAAATACTTCATGATTTAATGTCTTTATTAGGAACAAGCTTTCCCCTGTTGGTTAAAGTTTGAGGAAGTACATTTTATGAAATAAATGTGCCTACAGATGTGAAAATGTATCAGCAATGTAAAAACTAAATAATAGCACAGGGATGGTATGGTAGGGAACATCACTAACTTACCCAGCTCTTCTCAGATATCTATCACTTGCCATTGTCAGACAGAGAAAAACATAAATACTTACTCTGTGTTTATACTGCCATTCTTGTCTTAGCGAGCAGTAATTAATAGTATAATTCTCTATTGATTGTTACTTAGAGCTATTGAGATAGACAGTGGTAGTGATTTAGAGACGAAGCAAAATATTTTGCTAAATGACCAGTATGAATTATTACAGTTACAAGCTGCAATATTTATTTAAAAAAGAAATTATCACTTGTGACAGATGTCACTCATTAATCAATACTGATTAACAACTGGACAGCTAGAGAGGCATAGTTGAACTTTCTTTTTTGGTACTGTTTTTTAACTTATAACAAGACCATCAATGGACGACCTAAACATGCTTAGCTCTAAAAAACATAGAAACACAGGGTTTGGATCTTGCATGGTTACCCAGTCCATTCCACTGCTTCTGTGTAATGCAAAGTTTTAATATGAAGGAAATTAAAAAGAAAAAAATTTACACAGCACTACTTTTTGAAAAAATTTCCTCACAGGATGACAATGGTGATGTGTTAGTAATATATTCTACTCAATAAATCTAGACCTGAGGACTTGAATGTTATATCTTGAATATAGCTCAGCAAAGACTGGAAATATGTGAAAGAATCTCTGTCCCTTGGGATTACCAAAGGCCAATTTTATCTAATTAATGGTCCCTGATGTAATTTCATTTTACTTCTCTAAAAAGCAGTTGTTTCTCTGAAAAGAAGCATAATCTTCATCATGTACCCAGCTTCCTTTAGCAGGGACTTCTGTACCTGGATCCACCTTCTATCTTCTTATCCCAATGATGCATACAAATATAAAAGTGAGTGTCAAGAGGATGGGCCAGACTCTCTTCAGCAGTGCCCGGCAACTGATCAAGGGGCAATGAGAACAAACTGGAATACAGGAAGTTCTTCTGAATATGAGGAAAAACTTGCTTACTTTGAGAGAGACAGAGCCATGAAAGACTGCCCAGAAAGGCTGGGGCGTCTCCTTCTCTGGAGATAAGTAAATCCTGTCTGGGTATATCTTGGTGCCTTTTGTCCAAGGCAAACCTGCTTGAGCAGGGGAGCTGGACTAGAGAATGTCCAAAGGTCCCTTCCAACCCCAACCATTCACCTGCTCTGTGATTCTTTAACTCTGTACTTAGGGTATTCTACATTAATATGGTGCAAGAATTCATCAGCACCCGACTTCAATCTGCTTTTGTTATACATACCAAAGGGATGGCTGGCATTTTTTATAGAGTTTCAACATATTTGTACAGTTTTCATAATGAACACTAGGGCCCTATAATACATTAAATGTTTTCCACAAACCTGAAGCTACAACGAGACCAAATTCTCTTTTTCACAATTTTATTGTCTACAGACTATACCAAAACCATAAAGTTATTTTTGTGTTTCAGAAATGCCCCAAGACACGACAATCTAATGTGTTAAATTTGTGGGGCAGAAAGACACAACTTAGAAGACAATTAATACTTTAGTTTCAGTCTTTCTACCTAAACAGGACAGAAAGTAAATTTGTATGTGCTTTAGGGTAGTGGAGCATGAACTGCACAATAGCAAAAATTTTTAGTATGATTGCTTATGACTGGAAGGTAATACAGGAAATGAAACTTTGCATAAATAATCATGTTCTATAATTGCAAGCTTGATGACACCCCAGAAAGATTTATGGAGTAGGCAAGGCATTAGGTGCATCCTAATCCTCTAGGCCCAATGGTATTATCTCCTCTATTCTAGTTCCTTCTAAGAGTGCTAATTGCATCCCAATGCCTCATGGATTTAAGGCTTATATTCTACTGAGGAGTGGTCTATGAAAGATTATTGAAGTGCAAAACAAAACGAAACAAAATGAAATGTAGTTAAACCCATATCTGCTACTTCGTTTTTATTTTAAACCTGATTTCAGATTGTAGCATGGTACCTACAGTGTTCAGTTTCTGTTACCAGAAGTCTTTGAGCCTCACTATCAGCACCTGGCAGATAGCTGGAAATATGTAAAGGCAGAGATTTCAAAGTGTACAGCAATTTCTCCTGGAAGAGTTAAAATTACATATAGTACAAGGTGGAGTCTTTACCCTGTACTTTCTTCTATGCAATAATTCTAAGATGTTAGCACCAGCCCTCTGTTTCTTCTAAGACAACAGCTTTAACAGAGAACAGATTTTTTTCCCTCTCTGGATAGCTCTTTATTACTGAGAAATTGAGAACCACTTTTTTGATATGAAAGAATTAAATTGCAGGCTAATGTCTGAATTAACATAATGTTCCTCCCAAAGCTGTAACTTCTAACCTCTTTTTGACCTGCTTTTACTGAAGGCATACCTTTTTTCTTCAAGAAAAAAGGTAGCTAAATATATTCTGCTCTTTACAGCAGCACATATATTGCAGGAAGATAATTCCCAGTATACAGAAGGGCATGATTTTTCAAAGCACAGAGCAGAATCAGGCTTACTAGATACTTTCTTATAACCAATTTCTGCAGCTGCACAAAGTATTGTAAGTTCTCACCCCCAAATTATGTAGCCTTTAAATAAATCATTATTTTAAAGGCATAATTTAGTTGTTATGAGACTACTTTTCCAGAAAAAACCTAAAGGCTTTTCAGTACACCAGGAGTCACAAGGCCTCTTTTGAACCCCTTCAGAGCACGGGGCCTAATGAAAAGATAGCCTTCATGATCATTTTTGAGGCACCGTGTAGAGTGCAAGAAAATATCAGTTCAAACAGAGTCAATAAATCAGTACTTTGATGGAGAAGAAGTACTTTGAAGACAATATGTCATAGTAAATGGGATTTGGTTTTCAGACAGCTGTCTGTAAAAACACATTACAATCGGAAAATACATTTAAAAAATATTCTGGTAAAAGAACTGAGTTCAACACAGTATATTCTCATTATAACTTTTACTGCCCTTGGAAAGGACTTATATCAAGGCAATTAGGGTCTTTACTGGCTCACACTGGCACAAGCTAATCAGTAAATAGCCCAGTACTGTCATACTCTCTTTTTTTCTCACTTCTGCAGTTGATGTCTTTTTGCAACATGAATTCCAGCTTCCCTGTAGACACCAATTAAACCTTGGGAATTTGTCTCATTTCTGAAAATTAAGAGTAGTTCTTTTAAGAAAGGCCATGGTGAAAATCAAATTAATCGAATGTATACTTCCTTTTTTTTTTTTAAGTACTGATTTAGCCATGCCAATGTGGACTTACATTAATGTAGCAGTGAGATCTGAAATTTGAGTTCAAACTTGAGATTAAGTTTCTCAGTCTAACCCAGTTAAAAGGAAAAATAGTACAAATTTAACTCAGGACGTCTCTTGGGGACAGTGGAATTTTAAATACATTTTTTTGGGTGAAATCAATCCTTTTGCTGAGGGAAAAATTAAAAATTATTTTTCAACCACTTTATTTTTCTTCCTAATTTTCAGAGTTCCTTTTGCCCATATTCTCTCATCCTATAAACTCCAAGCTTTAGGCACCAATACACATCCCAATATATTCTAAGATTCATGGCTCTTTGTTATAATTAATCTCACAGAGTTAATCCCCATAATGAGTTCCCTATTCGGTTCTCTCCACACAAGAATTAGCCCACAACATTTCCTCAAATCATCAGCTAATTTCTCACTCCAGTACAGCTAAGTGTCATCAGCTGCACTCTTGTGTGGACTGTTGGACAGTTAACACTTAAGTCAGAAAAATGAGACTCTGTGAAACTGTGACTAGGAAAACATGACTTGAGAAATGAGGAAAAGTCTGCTTCTGCTCTTCCTTTCCTTCCCTGTCATCTGCCTACTGGTTTTCTGTGTTTTGGAGAAGATGAGCATCTCTGCATGGAAGCATTTCCCAAACAAAGCTTTCTAGCTCTATCAAGAAGTTGAGGAAGAATTTAAGAAACACTCATTGTCGTCTATGGAAATACGTCATTCCTATGGTCTACTGAACCTGTTCTTCCCTCAGACAAACCATTCCCAACAAGTTTGCTCCTCAGCACAATTAACTTTCCTACTAAATCAGGAAAATTTCCTTATTCCAATTTGCAAATGTGAATATGCACATACATTAAGGTACATTAAAGCCTTACAACAACATGGGGTTGGAAAACTGTTGTAAAGAGAGTGAGAAGTAGAAGAGGAGAGTCAGGGATCTTTGCATCTAGGCCTCCAAGGTGGGAAAAGAGGTTTTAGTGCATTCCAGGAGTTGCCTGTGCTGTGAGTGAGCATTTATACAATGCTCTTTGGCACACAGTGTGATTCTTAGGGCTGTCCTGTGCACAGCCTGGAGTCGGACTCAATGGTCCTTGTGGATCCCTTCCAACTCGGAGTATTCTATAGTTCTGAGTGTTGAAGGGCAGACAACAGGACTGGCTGTGCTGAAGGGCACGTTGCTTAACACAGGACAGTGATCTAGGAAATGCCATCCAGTGACAAATAAACCATCTGACCTTGTAGTAGTACAAAAGCTTTAACAGATTTAAGACCTTACAAATAAAATTTTCAGAAATATTTTATAGATACTCATGCCTTCTATTGCAATGGTGTTATAGTCTTGTTCTGTTTAAATACCAAATGTCACTCTAGCAGTTAAATATTTCCTTAATTGCATAATTATTTAATAAGAAAATAGATAAATTTTATTTGATTTAAGATTTCAAGGCAAAAAAATCAATTATTCTTCATTCAATCGTTATTTACTTTGCAATCATTTATCAGTTTTAGAAATGTTGTTAGGCTTCAGAGTCAGCTTTGTTTGGGTTAATTGAATACTTTTAATTAAGATAGCCAAACACAATCCTTACAAATTTAAACACAGCCCCAAAGGCAGCACTTGGTTAAAAAAAGTTCAAAGAAAATTAATATTTGAAGTACAGCATATACTCTATTGGTTTGCCAGATGAATTAGTACAGAGGTTAATAATCATACTTTAGAAAACATTGACATAAGTTTAATTCCCTTTTTTGGATGAGGTTACTAGTCAAATTAATTGGTGCCAGTCCCTAAGAAGAGCAAAAATAGTAACTTAATTATTTATAATAGCATTTCACAGAGATAACTCTAAATACATGCAAAGACTATACTCTCAGAAAGTGTATGTTTTGCTACTGTAGCATGAAAAAATTATGTTACGCTTCTTCAGAAGACATGTCAGTATTATCTGTTTACAAACAAAAATGCTGTTTCCTACGGAAAAAATTCAAGATGTGCCAAACAAGTAAAACTTCAAACATCTCCCAAAGACATTGAATCACATTATCTTTTCCGTCTTATTTGTTATCTACAAACACAAGTCAAAAATGAAATTTTGTTTGCAAAACTGTTCAGGGAAACAAACTTCATGTTGATTCATGAGAAAAGTTCTCAGAAGCCTCATTAAAACATAGTGGGATTTTGAGTCTGAAAGTGAAAAAAGGCAGTATTTGGAAGTCTAGCACTATGGAGGGGATAAAGAGTGAGGCTTTGAAAATGCTGCTGTCTGGTAATGTTTATTCTTTATGACAACCTCTTATATGTTTATACTGCGTCATGGTTAGGATCCCACTTCTGACAGCAAAATAATGATATGATACACTGAAATAATGATAGTGTCTGATTATTAAGAGATGCCTCTGCCTGAATTAAGGTGCAAATGAGACCATATACCAAAGTCAACAGTACAGATTCTATTTAACAGTAAATGAGAGAGAGGCAGAGAGAGAAAAATAAGAAGTGGGCGGGGAGGAAAAAAAGAAAGACAGTGAGAGAGAGATTAGGCAAAAGATATCACCACCACATGGATTCCTTCTGCTGGTCTTCTTGGTGGTGAGGGTCCCCCACACATCCTCTGCAGGTACCACTTTTATACAGTCCAGGTCCCAGGTGTCCACAAGGCATACGTGCCGTTCCCACAGCTTGGGATGGCGCATGTGTAAGCAGCTGCTTCCTTTTCTCACAGTTTGTTATGGCGGAAATTTTTGTCTGGATAAGCTACCCAGATCTGCCTCACCAAGCCTCGTCACCTCTTCCTCTTATTGTGTCTGTTCTTCTCCCACAGTCTGCATAGTGGAATCTTGTCTGATGTGCTAATTCTAAATCTCTCACCTCCATTTAGGCCTGAAATCAATGTCTTCCTGTTTCCCATCTGTGCCTGTTGTGGAACCTAATCTTATGGGATCTTCCCTGTTTGAGTGTTTTAAGACAATTTAACTGCGTTCTTTGAGTCCTCATACCCATCAGTACAGAATTTTATAGCATGGCTCAAATTCACATGTTTTCACTGAGGGACAGTGAAACAGGCCCTGCCCATAAACCACTTCTGTTTTATAAGTAAAATTTTTGTTTCTTCTGTACAAAGAGAGACTTCTGATTTTCTTCTCTCTGGTGTCACAATAACATGAGTGTATACCCCTTTAAATTCTGAGGGTTGCTGTGTACTTGAATAGCCCTCTGAACATTGATTATTGGGTTCCAAAGTATTCTACTCCTTAGGTTCTGCATCACACTCTGTTTAATAAAAAGTCTTTAGTTCTGTGAACTCTGAAGTCAGAAAAGACCCTTATGTCACCCAACATATCCTGCAGATTGAGGATAATAGAATTTATGAATTGCATCCAGTTATTTCCCTTTGAAACCTAATAACTGATGTTTGATTGAGGCATGAGTGTACTGTGAATCAAAGACAATCCATTTCTTCAGTGAAAATATGAAGATACTTAGGATCCAATATTTTCCATTATGTTCTTTACAACTACTGATCATCCTTACAGTTTAAAAGGTGTGACATTTTTCTTTTTAATTCTCTACCATGACCCTCCCTGTTATCTTTGTATGTCAAATTAAAGATACGCTTCGTATACAGGATTTTCTGAATATGAGGTTACTTAAAAATAACTAGATCACCTCTCAGTTTTTTATTCAAAACAAAAAAAGAATGAATTTATATAATGTCCGAATTATATAAGAATTTAGTTTGAAAGGAAACACTGCAGCTCATTTAGTCCAAGTACCTGGTCTGTAAAGGGGTGTCTTCATGAATGTTGGTCAGACTGGTCCATACAAGTTTTGGAAACCTTGAAGGACAAAGGTTCCACAACCTCTCCTGGCAGCCTATTTCAATGATTACTCACACTTTGCAGTGAAAATATTTTGTCATAACTATCGTGGAATTTCTTCTGCTGCAAGCATGAAAGTTCTTCAAATTCCTCCTCTTAAGACATTGCCTCTGACTCTGAAGTAATGTATCAGATTACTTTTTACACTTTTTCTGATTTCTCAAGAACTTGTTAAAAAATTCTGGTCACTGAACACTATTACTTGCATCACCAGTGCAGTAGATTTTGCTAAATCACTGAATTGCCTGCATCCTTCCTGTCTGCATCCTTCTTTTTGCCTTTATGTCACCTTAGCTGCATTTATTGTGTTCTGTGGTCATTATAATTGTCATATAGCAGTTGAGTCATTGTCATCCAAAGTACATAACCCATAACCCACAGCAGTCTGCAGTCACTGGTCTTAGATATATAGTTTGACTGTTTAAAACACATTTATTTGAAGGCACCCAGGCATTGAAAAAATCTGGCTTGTTTCAGTATGGCCACATAGATTCATCCCTATTTGTCACTTTATTAAGTTTTATTCCATCAGCACTATTTTATAATACATTTTATTTTCAACAATAAAATAAATTTTATTTTCGTCACTTTTATATTTACTTCCAGCTTATTCACTAAGCGTTCAATAGCATTTTCTGTAACACTCCTGAGAAACCTTAAGTACAGGTGGTTGGGAATTGTCACAGAATCTTTTTTTTTCTTTCTTTTTTTTTTTTTTTTAAGTTGGAAGAGATCTTCAAGATCATCGTGTCCAACCTCTGTCCCTACACCTCAACTAAACTAAACCATGGCACTGAGTGCCACAGCCAATCTCCTTTTAAATACGTCCAGGGATGGTGATTCCACCACCTCCCTGGGTAGATCATTCCAATATTTTATCACTCTTTCTGTAAAAAATTTTCTCCTAATATCCAACCTATATTTCCCTCGGCGCAACTTAAGACTGTGTCCTCTTGTTCTATCAGTTGTTGCCCGGAAAAAGAAACCAACCCCCACCTCACTACACTTCTTTCAAGAAGTTGTAGATCTGCTTTAATCCATTTGATGTGTGTTCTGTTATAATTGTCAAGTATTAATTTAGTACTGTAATGTCATCAGGTATCAAGTCAAACACCTTCCAAAAGCACTTTACATGTGTGTCACTGAAATTATAACCATTAGTATGACTGCAAAATACAGTATCCTGTTTCTTCTAAGATGCATTTTCAGTAAAAACATTGACGCTAATTATAGTCTCATAAATGATTTCTTTATTAATTATATTTTCACAGAATCATAGTATGTTAAGCGGCTGAAATGGTCCTTAAAGATCATCTGGTCCCATCCCCCCCGGCCATGTGCAGGGGCACATCCCAGTAGGCCAGATTGCTAAAGGCTTTATTCAGCCTGGCTTTGAACACTGGCAGGTTTGGAGCACCCACAAGCTCCCTGGACAACTTGTTACCATATCTCATACCTCAAAGTAAAGAATTTCTTCCAATTTAAATTAGTAATTGCATAATTATTAAAATCAAACTATTTTTTAAGAATAAAGATGCTGGAATAAAATCCAACATTATTATCAAAATGCTGCCAGAGTTGTGGCAGTTAGTGAGTTTGGAAGGTAGCTCCCTGGAATACTGAGTATGTACAATTAATCATACTTTAATTGGCAAATATATCTTTAACAGAAATTCATTATCCAAGGTAAGTTCTCACTACCTGGAAATAATGCTATTTACTGAAAAATGAAATTGTCTTTCTTCTGGTCTACAAAAACAGTAGTTTGTTACTTATGATAGAATATAGAATAGTATAGTGTGGGAGTATAGTAGAAAATGGATATTTCAATATAAATTGCATGTCCTTTACTTAAAATATATTCAAAAGAAAATTATTTATAATAAAGAACACAACTAACTCTTAGCATATAATGGTACATATGTTTTTATTTCCAATTTAATTGAGAGCAAATCTGGGATACTGGTTGCAGTGTTGGTTTGTTTGGGTTTTTGTATATATATATCTGAGCAACACCTGGTTTTTGATGTTGATATACAGACATTCATGGGTTTACATATTCAATAGAAACCAACAGCACATGATCTTGCATCTGAAGGCTGAACAAAATCAGTATTCAGTCAACCAATAATGAAGGAATATTGCCAGATGGATCCTGCCAGGTGTTAGCAATTAATTATTGATATATTTGGGAAAATATTTAAAGGTACATTCAAATATAGTCTTCCTGCATGAGACTGCTACATTATATTGATGACTGATGATTGTATGAATTTTCCCTTTCTATCTTACACAAAATGTTCAAAACAGATTCTTGTGAAGATATCAAAAATACCACTCTGGCAGGTTATTATGTGGCGTTTTGAAATCAGGGTTTGGAAGAGATTGTTTCAGAATGTATTTTGGAAAGGAATAATGATCACACAAAAATGTCTTTGCAAGTTTTTCCTCTGCTCTCTTGTTTAAATGTATACTTAAACACCAGCCATGAGGCACTAATAAAAAATCAAAATAAAATTAAGCACAACCTTTTGTTAATGGTCTGATTATGTTTTTGAAGTGCTGAAGGACAAGAAGAAATGCAATTTACCCAGTCTGTGATTTCCACAGTATGATGCAATAGCTCAGCTGACAGCACTAAAGATTGATGCGCTCTGTTTCACAGAGTAGGGACAGCACTAGAAAAGCCACCACACAGGCATGGTAACGCAATGTCTATCAAGCCTCTCCTTGATACCATAGCTCATTCTTTCCCAGCTCAGTTTCACTGTCTCAGCTGGATGATGAACAGTGGTGACAGTGGTTTCTGTGATATTAATATTTGTCTATAAAATCTACCCTGTGGGAGCTGGGCAGAGACCACCTCAGGTTTCCAATCCAGTTTAGAATTGATATAGTGATGTGACCAATGAATTTAAACCCTACATTTTATTTCCCTTGCTGCTAAGAACAATTAATTTTATTTTTGCGTGACTGAAAGTGGTCTTTGAGCCCACTTCTTCTTGAATATATCTTTGAAATAATGTTAAATTAAGCTAGGCACAGAGCTCTCCATCTGTAAAAAAGCCGTCTTCACAGATTTCACTCTCATTGTGTCTTACTTTTAATGAAGAAAAAGTAAATTTGGAATTTATTTTACCTAATTTTGACATTTAGAATTTTAGAAGGTTAACTGTAAACTAGTGAAGTTTCTGTCCTTTTTCAATCAAGGGAGAAATATAGGTGCCTCCAGGAAGTAATTAATTTTGCCTATTCCATAAGCTTCTTTTACAGTGAAATTATTCTCCTTCTGCATTTATTTCTTTACATTGATTCAGGAAAGAGGCCGGGATAGCTTACTTAGTCTTAGAAATCTAAATATATTCTGTGTACATAATTATCTTATCCCCAAATATCTTGAAAATATTGCTTCAAAAAGAGCTCACAAAATCTTTTTCCTAATGTCATGTTACCCATGAAAGAAGGCCTGTTCCACAACCTGAACATTTTCAACAGATTCATATCATTCTAGAGAAAACATTACAGGGTGGAGAAAAGTTATGAAGCTGAGTTTCAAATCATGTCCAAATTTATTCATGTTATAAAGAGGATGAGACAAGAGGAAAGATTCCGTTCAAAGTCAGCTGTCTACACATTGGTGTCTGCATATGTGTGTCCCACAAGTGAGATCTGAGGATCACTGTGTTTGTCCAGTGAGGTTTTACTTGACCTAGGGTCTCCTGTGCAGGTTCTTCTTACCTTCCTTCAAGGGGATGAATCTCACATTTTTCCCATGTTACACCTACCGGGGTACACTATGGTGTCTCAAACTTCCACAGGTGTCCATGAAGTTAAGTTAAACCTCTAGTTAATGTAGTCAGTGGAACCTAAACTGTAATTCAGCTCTCTCTAGACGTAACCACTATGCCATTTCATTGCTCTAGTACAAGCATCTACCAGCATGACCAGTATTACCAGACAACGTCTGCAGGAGCTACAAGAGCAGCTTTCTGGAAGGGTTGTGACCTTCTGGTGCACAAATCAGACGTGAGGCTGGATGTGGTCAGCTGAGCAAGCCTCTTCTCAATCTATTATGTTGATTCTCATTGCTTGCAAGGATGTGTTGAGCTATGCAGCATGGCAGTATATAATCAGAGAAATTTACCCGTAACTCTAAGTGTTTTAATCTTGAGACAAATTCTACTAGTGAAACTTTTCAATGGTCTTTCCAAATTCCAGACTTCAGACCTGGTGTTCCGCGCTTCTGAAGTCACATCAAAATGCAGAACAGCATGAATCAGAATTTTTGTTGTCCTCTATCTGCTTACTTCAGCTGAGAAAAATGCTGACAGGGTTTCATGTTGGCATATCAGAGCAAAGGGCCTGCAAAGCCGCTGGCCATCTGGGAATGTTTTGGGCAGGAATTCCAGTAACAAATACAAAGTCAACACAAGTGGCTTCTCCATTTTTAGAATAGAAATTTTGGCTGTGATGAAGGGGGCATGGGAAGCATATTGCTCTGCTTCAAATCGGATTTTAGCCATCTGGGTCTCTACCTAGCTGAAACAGCTTGACCAATCCTTTTGTAATTCTGAAAATTTATTTATTTTATACATTAAATTATATATGGAATGCATGGTGATGGTTTTTTCTAAAGCTGCCTGAACATTTGCATCCTAGAGGACTATTTGAGTATCCTTAAAATCTCAGCGAACATATTTAGACAGAAGAAAATTACCTCTTCCTTGATGAACCAAGCACAGTGTTCTCTCTTGGATCATTTAGGGCCTAAAGATTTAGAGGGACATGGTGTAAGATCTGAGAGCTGTTCAGACTCACCTAACTTCCATATGGTAACAACTTGAAAATTAAGGACCTGGCATAAATAGGGTGGTTCAGACAGAAAAAAGCAGGAATTTAGACTGGTTGTATTGTCAATGTGGAGATTGAGGAACCTATGGAAGATAAAAATTTCACAAACATACATCGAGAAAGACCTGAGCTTAACTGCTGAGTTTGAGATGCATCACTCCCTGGAGCTTAGGTGACTTAAGCTGGAAATGCCCATTAGGCACTTATGTCCATTTAAGCTTTTATGGACGAAGATAATTGGATAGAATTCCCTTTTTGTGGGTGAAGGGCAAAACAAGCTTCTGAATCACTGCTTTACAGCTAGTCTGTCACTGACACATCTCATTGACTTATTGAAGTCCAGTCTGCATGTCAGTCTACATTGTAAAATATGTATCTTTAATGTGAATTTTTACATTCAGTTGCCATAATAATTTTGATTTCTGAATGTTCATGGTCTATGTTCTTGTCCAATTCAATGTTTATGTACAAACAACTGTCATCTATAAGAATGCATGAAATGACAGCTCACGCTCTAAAGGTGGCTGGCAGCTGATCCTGAGAGCGTGGCCACGGCCATGCTGTCACGTATTCAAGGTCATTAGCATTGATCACGCATCTGACGTCTTTTCATCTCTGGGTATACCCACCTTGCTTTAGAACATTGTCTTTACACCTTTTATGTTCCACAGATCAATAAATGCACCTTTTATTATCCTATTGGACTGCACAGGAATGGGAACATGTTTACTGCTGTGCAGGGTGGTATGGAGGCCAACAGCATTTTAAAATTAGGTATGTCTATTACTGGCAATATTAAGAGTTAATGAAACAGACCTCAAAAAACAAAAAATGTGCACATAAATGCATTCTTATCTGAAAATATAATTGGCTACAACCCAAGTGAAATTTTGCAAGTTATAACAAAATACTGATACAAATAACGTTATTATAGGCAGCCAAGGATCCCAATTTTGTGTTGCACCTTTTTTCCCAAGTGAAAATAAAGTTTTGGTTGCTGTTTTGTCTTCTTGCAGAAAAGAGAAGGTTCTTCTCTTGTTTTCCCTTTCTACCCACCAAAGAGACAAATAGACACCTGTCTCTTCTCTGACTTCCACAGGATCCTGTCCTGGTAGGAAAAGGTCTTTTTTCCTCAGATTTCACAGGTGGCCAAGGATACAGACATTTTCTCGTGAGGCTGCCTGACACCGATAGCTGTGCCAAAGCATCTGTTCAAACAGCTATTTTTTTGAAGAGAGGGCTCCAAGCGATTCTAACATCTAAGGCTGTGTCTTCTTCCATCATACAAAGAACAGGCTTATTAGGGGCCTCTCTACACAGAGAAAGCTTGTTTCTGATATGACTGACAGACTAAATAGTAGGCTTGAAAGCATATCTTACTTCTGCCCACTGTCCTTACCAGGCTGTCCCTTCTCAGCAGCACTATTTTCCAGTGAAGCAGCTCTTGCAGCCTCCTGCGCAGCACAGACACCAATCTGACTCCTCACACTTATGGATTATTGCTTTCTTTCCTTTTTTTCCGAGCATCAGCTTTCACTTTGCTCCCCTTAGCCCTTACACCTCTGCTTCCTTCCAGAGCCATCCAGATGAGATGCTGCCTCTCCTCTTGCTCCTCCTCTGCAGCTTTTCTTCTACTGAAAATGCTGAGTTGTTCCTGGGGTGAGACAATCCATCCCATCCCTTCCTCTAAGGTTTTCCATAAAGCTACGTATGCAGCTGCCACACCAAGTTAAACACACATTGCCCTCCCGCCTACTTTCACAAATTTTTTTTTTTTTCTCCCCAGAGAATCCATTCAGTATTTTTATTGTGGATATTTTTTGGTATGTTTCGGTTTGGGGTTTTTGTGTGGGGTTTTTTTGAGGAGGAGAACCCGACTCAGTTAAATTGTCCTACTGTATATAACACTACTGACGTAACCTAAATATGCCTACAAATCATGTCCCACCAGCCACCTCTTTTCTGTAGTGGTCTTACTCAGACTGTGTCTCCAGCAGACGTGTTGGACTAGAATATTCTACACAAAACATCTTTTGATGTTTTTCTTGTAAATTTCCCACAAATTCTGAAAGCCTTCAAGCTTGTTCTTAAGGTATTCCAGAGATAAGGAGCTTTCTCAAAACAAAACTTCCTCACTGAACCAGTGCACTGGGGGAAAAGATAATTGTAGCATTATAGTCTGATTATTTCCTACTCTGGCTCAATCCCATTTCACGTAACAAATAGAAAGCAAAAAAAAGCTGAAGGAGCAAATTACAAATTGGAACATGTAAGGTGAGTTTCTATCAAATCTATAATTGTTCAGTGTTCGCACATATTGAAGATAAGGCCATTGATATGTAAATGCAGCAAAGATTTTCTTAATGAGGGATGAGTAAACAATTCATCACTGCCCCTTTCACTGCTTTCACTAAGGTCCAATGAAAAAGTGCCACAGATAGAACTACAGATATAGAGAAAGCAGAAGAAATACTAAATCAATATGGACAAGAGTAACGGTTGAAAAGGTCATTTTAACTTAGGCATTCATTTATTTTTAAGCATTTTGCTCAGCAGCCATTAAGATTGGTTGATACTGATTCTCATATCAAATCCACAAGAAACATTTTCCTACCTCTTTTAATTCATGCACATATAGTGAAATATTTTGTCAGCATTTTGGTTTAGGAGCAAAGGATATTTTTAAAATTGTAAAATCCTCCTTGAATTACCTATGTTGTCATGGAAAAAAATAATGTACTTAGAAAGTCATGTTGAAAGTATATTTGTTGTGAGGTATTAATATTTTGGTATTTGTCCATCCAAAATTGCTTTAACTTTTAAGATTTAGAAAGAGATCAATTTTTAAAACTTTAATGTAAAATAAAAATAGTTTTAGCTATCTCAGACATGTACACATAAGAGATCACTTTCCCTCATGTTTTGCTTTGTAATTTTTTCCCTAAAATGCAAAGCTCCAGCTACAAACAGATCTTGATATAATGCCTATATTTTGATATATTGGGTATGTATTGGTGTAGCTTTATTATTTTAAAGCAACTTCATTCCCTTCTACCTGACAAAAATCAAAGCTATTTCATGTCATTTTTTGGAAATGACATATGTAGAATTTTTAGAAACCAATAATATATGCTTATATTTTGTCCTGAATTGAGGTCTTGCACAGAAGAATGAAAAAAATTATCTTATTTTTGCTTTCAGTTGTAGGACAAATTAATATACACCTTCAAAGCAATACTAACAAAATTACTAGATAACAAGAAAAGTTAAACTCTCAGACAGAGTTGAAAATATGGCTGTAAAACAAGTGTGATGTTAAGAGAGTTTGATTTAGACAGACAAAGATTTTGCAGAGAAAAGGCACATGAATCTATAGCAACATTACTTGGGAACCCTTTTTTCATGTAGTGATTAAAATTAACAGAGACATTAATCTCATAGATAAAGGTAATTAACTAATATGAGAAGCTTATGCAGTTATATTTGTAGATGAGGTTTGCCAAAAAATCATAAATCAAATTATTTCATCAAAAGCCTGATCAAATGCCCACTAAAGCCCACAGGAATCTTTCCAATGATTCAGTGACCTTTCTTCCGCTCTTGTAACAAAACATCAAGGCATTCATAGAGAATAAATGCTGGTACCAGAATATTATTAACTTAAATTTTTATTAGGTGGAAGTTTTACACAGTGGGCCGAGTCTGACAGTAACCATTCATCTGTTGACTGGCACAGCCATTTTTTGAGAACAGGTTCTAATTATGCCAGTACAGTCATTTGTACTGTCACCACTGACTCACCCACACCCACTAGCGTGACACGACTGTCTTTGACTCTGAGGAACGTGTGGTAACAATGACTTCCATAGCTGCCTGCTTGGTTTTCTACACAAAATGCATTGTTCACCCTTACCTGTGTTTGGAGATTCGGCTTTTACCACAAGCAATCCATAGTCAAGGAACTCCTGCTTTTCCTGCGTAGATATTTGGATTGGATTACGATTAGTGGAGCTTGTATGCAAAGATGATAGAAAGCTAATATAAAAGTATAAGGTACTGACACTAAATAAGACATCCTGCACAAGAAAAAAAAATCCACCGACACTTAAAAAACAGCTAGCTAACACTAAAATCTTGACATTTAGCCTTGTCTGATTTATTAAATTGTCTTTAGGGACAAAAAGTCATTCAATAAGTCACTGTAACTGATGTGTGCAGCTGAGCATGGGAAACTAAAATAAATTAATTAATCCATTGCTTGTTAGTTTCTTTCACTACTTATTAACGCATAGGCTTTTTCTTTCGGTAATAACAAAACATCTGCTTCTTTATAAGTGAGCAAAAATAATCCTAAAACTATAATTACTTACATCTCTATCAACTACTTCTTGTTTTTCACTCAGCATAAACAAGATATTTCAATTTTGCTTTTGTTTGACCTTAACAGAATTATTTTTTTAACTCTGCAAGTTCTCCTTCATGTAGGTTTCTTGGACAATACGATTTGTTTCAGTACACTTCTTCCACATGTTTTGACATTTTGCAGCTAATAAATCAGACCACCTAGTAAATGCAAATGAGCAGTCATCACTGACAAACCTTCTCTCCCCATGTTGAGCACTCCTGGATGTATTTGCTCTGTACTGTAGCTCAAGTGTCACCATTTTGCCTGTGCTGTCAGGAGTTTGAAAACAGTGCAGATCAGTACAGTATTTCCCTTGATTTTGCCATTTTCATTTTTGTTTTTCTGATTTGCTTATTACAGGCCAACCTCTATTAGCCTGCACCAATGAAAGCAATATCGTTTACTGTTCACAGTCTTGTCTCTCTGCTTATCTGAAATTTATTCACACCAACAGAGAGGTGTCAAAACAAGGCCTTTTACCTCCAACAAATTTCTGGCACTTCCACAAAAGCTAGGTTGTTTTCCTAAACAGTTTTCCAGGGTAAAAGAGGCCTATCTTAATCCCAGGGTTATTCCAGTTATTCTAAATATCCAAGCAGACACTGTAAAAATCTAAATGGGAACCTCCAAACTTTAGTTTTATAATGATTTCTAACACCATCAACACAATATTGAGAACCAACATTAGCTGGCAAGAATAAGAACTTTCTTTTATTGTCAAAATCAATTAAAATATTCAATTTTTCTGTGGAATTTGCAGTTTTGTGTATTATACTCCCTCTTTCAGGAGGGAAGAAAAAAACCAGCAGCATAAGCTACAGAATTAGGCTAAGTGTGGTATAAACCTCAAATAACAACATCTCAAAAGTAGTCTCTACAGAAATATAATATTCATAGCAAAAATTCATTGGTTTGAGGAGAAAGATAAATGATCCCTGTACATACATCTCTCTCATCCTCTTCCTCCTTATTCTTGTCATTAAGAGACAATACTGAGATGTTGAAAATATTTCCAGCAACTGAAATTACAGTTTATAAATATTCCACACAACTAGATGATTATACTTGATTAATTAGTTTTCAAGGAGCAAGTAAAAACCAGGAAAACATCAACAAACCTCTCTGAATAAATTCTCAAAGAGAATATCTGTAAGCAGAAATCTTTTATAGCAACAGTAGTACAAATTGCCAAGGCCACCTACCTCTAACACGTGCTGAAACATCAAGGAAAATTTTTGATGCTTATTTTACGTAATAAAAGATCTATATCTACTCCAAGACAAAAAACAAGACACCTATACCAGAGTGCAAATATGAAAAATCAGCACTTTTGGGGTTGAATCTTAATTTTAATTCTAATTTTTTTTAATACTATCTGCTACATAATGAGACACATCTCCTGTCTTAAACTGATATCTGAAATCTCTTAAGACCACTCAATATGGATGATAACTCTTGGTTAGAAATTAGTGTTTTCCCACACCTGTCAGAGTCACTCAATATTCAATGATCAATTAACGTGAAAGTCCAGTAATGAATAAAGGTGATGTTAGACTCCAAGCCAAATTTGTAAGCGATCATTTTCTCTTGCTTAAAATAGAAATTTAAAACTGTCCAGAGAAGTTGTGGGTGCCCCATCCCTGGCAGTGTTCAAGGCCAGCTTGGATGGAGCTCTCTCAGCAACCCGGCCTAGTGAAAATTGCCCTTGCCCACGACAGAGGGGTTGGAACCAGATGGTCAATAAGGTTCTTTCGAATACAAGCCATTCCATGAATCTTTGGAAATAAAAACCATATTGAGTTTACAATATTGGTTCTGCTGTTAGGACATTAGTTTAAGTCAGGCTTAGCATATATGCACATGTTGAATGCACTTCAATCACTATTTTTTAACTCTTTACAGGAACAGCTAAGGATCCCACAATTTTGCAAATAAAATACAATTTCAAGATAGTATTTTTGCATTCCCATCAATCCACGAGGAGCAACATAGAAGGCAGGATCTTCAACTGCACTAGATAAAAGATTCAGCTTCCTAACTGAAAGAAAAAAGAGAGCAAAACCCATTTTTTCCTAATGCAGAGCAAGAACTACACCCTTCTCTAATTAATACATGAAATAAGTTTTACATTTGCTAACACTGAAGTTAATTTAGTTGATAGGTAGAGGAAGGAAAATGTAACAATTTGCAGTACATGCATACATGTAAAATCCTTATTTCATTTTTAAGAAGGGAAAATCCTGCTGTGGGAGCAAAATACTTGCTAACTTACATAACAGTTCAAATATGGGGGCAAACTTCTTAAGCGGTAGTGCTGTGCATCTCTGATGAAACTGGGTACTTGAGAAATACAGTTACTTCTCTTTCAACAGTATTTTATTCTTCCCCAGATAATTAATGGAAATAAGTAGATGGCTGTCTTCAAACCTGGAGGAAATTATTTTAATAGAAAGAATGCAAAAAAATTGCCAAAGCACACGGGTAGTTTCTGTCCTATTTCTTTGCCAAAACAAGCAATATTCAATAATAATAATCTAGACTTCGCTAAATGTAATTACTCATTTATGTATGAGTATATCCCCTCAGATAACAGTACCACTGTGTCTACCAATAAAAATAATCATTGTTCAAGTTGCAATGCACTCAGCTGAGATGTTCCAGCAAGTCACAACATGATCTTCTACTCTCCAAGGCTGTAATCTGCAGTCATCCCTGCACAACTACTGCCTGCTGCACATCCTGTGTAAATTATGTATTTTGATTTTATATCACTATCAGAATTCTACTTCCTTACTTGAGGCCTGCATTTCATCCTTTGTTATCTAAATGGCTTCTATCTCAGCATGGCTATACCACCATGGGAATACGTCAAGAACAAGAGCAACAAAACAGAAGGAAAGGGTACCTAAGCAGCAGCACATAAAAGGGGTTGGAGTGCCAGAACTGATAAAATGCAATCAGAGAAAAGCAAGAAAGAGCTGATGGGAAAGGTGTTCCAAGTAACAAAATTTCTAGTCACAGTTCTGGTTCAT
This sequence comes from Callaeas wilsoni, assembly GCA_013398955.1. Classification (NCBI taxonomy): domain Eukaryota; kingdom Metazoa; phylum Chordata; class Aves; order Passeriformes; family Callaeidae; genus Callaeas; species Callaeas wilsoni. The sequence continues at coordinate 7,393 of VWPU01014367.1, read as the reverse complement.
TATTCTTTCATTACTAAAAGCTTTATTATTCTCCGGGATCATAGTGTAGGCAGGAGGAAAAGACATCAAACAAAGCCTAAAACATAAACTGAAGAGTCAGCAGTGTAGTGGTTGAAAATAACTTTCTATCTCCTCTCATCAGCCACCAATGCAAAACCCTTCCAGTGGACATAAAAACATCTTGTAAGAGATTCACCAAATTCCATACCTTCTCTCAATTCATGCAAGAAAAACCCACCAAAGTTTCAAGCACAGATGCAAGGAATTTTCCAAATTTACTTATGAAGGGTTTTAATGGTTAGAATTCTGTCTTGAACTATCAAAGTATATCTCTTTTACAATGTATTTTATATACTGTGTAGATATACACAGTAATGTTAAAAACTAGATTTACTTTTACCAAGTTGAATAAAATCACTGCTGTCAATTAATATCATATTAAAAGCAAGAAAAACTTTTCTTTTTACTCAACTTGCTTCGCTGCATTTTCCTCATGCTGAAATCTTTTTTTCTTGTATTATGAGAATGTAAACTGGGACAACCTACAATCCCACTCTCCTTGGTCTCCCCTCGGATGGAAGCCTTTCCATGTCTCTATCTTAGCTCACACTTGAACTCTCCATATGACAATTTGATCTAAACTAGGTTACCATGCCAACCTTCTTAATACTAACCTCTCCAAAAAACCACAGGAAAAATGCCAAATAATACAGGGCAGCTGTTATTAAATAAGAGCAATGTTTTAAAATGCTACCACCTGGTGGTAACCGAGTAGCAAAACCTTGACACATGCTAAAAAAAGACGACCACATGCTGCCTCAGACTAAATACAAACTCAAACCTTACAGGGGTTGCAAACTGGTGAATGGGAGTGAATGGTATTGCACTGTGCTACACCTAAAATGCCTTATAATTAAGCTCAAGAGAGGAAACACAGATTCCCAATGTTGTATCATCTACTGGTAAACGTTTTGCAGTTTTGTGCTCTTCAGTTCACGTTCTCATCTCTGCACAGGAAATCAAAATTGAAGTCTCCTAAATAGGACAGTTACAAAGGATTTGGTGCTTGATATTGAATAAGTAGGGTATTTGTCCCTGTACAGAGAAAAAAAAAAGAGAGAGAGAGAGAGACAAATAAAGAAGAAAAGGCTGTATTTTCTGCAAATGTAATCATACTGACTTCTGCAGAGGTGCTGGCACAGGAAAACTCCATTCGGAGTTCCCTTTGTTGTCTGCATTATATAACATGATATGCATTAATCAGTAGCTAAGAGAATGTAAAGGAGAAAAATGTGTGCTTCTACAAATATCCAGTGATAGCTTTTAAAATCTTTACAGTTGCCACTTTCAGGTAATGAAATCCCTATTCTCTGGGCAAGAAAAGCAAGAACATTGAGTGCTTCCATAAACTCCGCTAGAAAAAATATAAACTTTTATTGCAGACACCGTGGACCTGGGCCTGATCTCACAGTGAGTCAGTATAAGGCAGACTCTGCTGGCTTCAGCTGAATTATTTCTGATATGTATTGGACTGAGATCAAAACAAAGTCTTCCTCCAAGTCTAATTAATTGTATTTTCATTTTGATTTGCACCTGAATTAGCAGTGGACAGTTGATGCATACGCATGAGTATTTCCCTGCTAACTCTGATGATAGAAGCAGATGTGCGCTTCCCACAGTGCTGTGTCAGGGTACCTGGAGAATACGGTTTTGGTTGGTACACACAGACCATAAGGGAGGATACCCACAGGTATGAGAAAAATGCCTGATAATTTGCATAAGCAGCTGGCAGTATGCTCAGAGGGCCAAAAGCTCTCACCACAACTGCAGATCACCATCACATTATTCTGCCTGTGCTTCTGAATGGCTTCTGTACATACATATCTTTCACTGCAGAAATTACAGTTTCTTTTTCTTCCTTTCAATTTATTGTTAAGCTTAAAGATGAATGGGGGAGCTTCTCACCTTCCCTCAGAAGTAGGAAGCTCTTCCCTATATGCAAAGCTTCTTTGTTTTTAAGGACATAGAGTTTTGTTTTGTTTTATATACCCTAGTACATTCAGTTTCCTAATCCAGAATTGCTATGTTGTTTTACAGATGCATAATAGCCTGAAATGAATGGTAAAGTTGAAAAAGAAAATAACATTTGCTGCAGTACAATATTTCATGTAAAAAGCTATACAGTTGCAAATTTCCTGTATTATTTCCTATACTTATAATAGCATATAACTGTGATATCTATTTGCACTTACATTTTATGATGATCATTGCAGAAATTGACTACTGTGAAGCAGAATAGCTTGTTCAAATAAATAAGGAAATCCTTATTTAAAAATAAGAAGACCCTTGCCTTTCTTTCCAGAATAAGGACAGGATTTTAGACACTCTTTTATGTCTGTCTAATTTTTTCTGGTCTATGTCACTTCAAATGACACTAGAATGATAGTATCATACACAAAAGCAATAAATCCCTTCAATTATTTAAGCCATGGTCAGGCTGCATATTTGGTTGGGGCTGAAATGGAAGGAAATTTGTACGTCATTACAAGCACCTGCTACTAAAATCATGGTAGTAACCAAAAATATTTTTCAGATTTTTTGGGGTGCAGGGCTTTGCTCATATTTTTGAGGAATGATCAAGAAATGAGAATTAGATTTTTTGACAATGTCAGTTCTGTCTGGACCCCTAGTTGTTACTGATGTTTATTTATACCAACAACGTAATAGGGCATTTCTTTTGAACACTCAATTTTCTGCATAAAATCACACAGTAATAAATATACTTAATATTGTCAGCTTGCACCTTTTGTAAACCTGCGTATTGACCCAGCTTTCTCTCAGGTGACAGTCTGGTAGCGCCTTAAGAGCCTTGCTGAGTAACCAAGATAGTGATGGATTGGAAAAACAAAACCATTTCAGTCACCCCCTGCACACACACACACACACTTCAACCATTAAAGTTAGATTAGGTATTTGCAGTTTGAAGTCTGGCTGGTAAAAGGTCTGATTGCCCAGCATTTTGTCAATGCCCATAAAGCAGAAGGAAGTGTGCATCGGGGGAGAGGAATGAAATTACTGATGGGAGCTGCTGGTTCAGTCAGAAATCAGGAACTACTAGATAAGTGTAGTGTGATTAAAATCAAGATAACATAGCTGGCACTAATAAACAAAATCCTCAGGAGAGACAATCTAACGTGTAAAAAGCAAGGGACGCAAAAAAAGATGAAGGAGAAAAGAATGCCACAACTTCAGCGAAAAAAAAGGCAGCATTTATATTAGAATTCCATGAACAAGGGAAATTACTTCACAAACAGTGATACACACATAGTTCTAGATAAATCTGTGACAGCCATGTGATGAGAAAAAAAAAGAAGAATTTGCAAACAACACAGTTTTTCTCAAACAGAGAGGGCTTAAGCAGAATTTAGGTCAGAGCACCTAACAAGAGTGGTTGGGAGAATCAAGGGCATGCTAAAGCAGATGAAAACCAGAAAGAATATTTGGGCTGAAAAGAGAAAATCTAGAACTAAAAAAGGCAGACCCCAAATACAACTTCAATCCTTAATAAAAGCAAAGCCAGAAATCAGCCAAGAGTCCATTTAGACCATTATAAAAATAGAGTATAATACGAAATGTAGTAAAATGCTCTTTAGAAGGGTGCTTCTAGACAACGAAGGAAGCTATTCCAATAATAGAGATGTCTGTGTGTAATATTTTCAAATGTTTTGGAAGCAGCAGGGCATTTGCACCTTCATTACATACATAATGAGACATCAGAACGCAGAAAAGCTGTATAGGACATTTTATAACAAAATGGGAAAGAGGAACTAAAGTGTTAGCTGTATAGTTAGAACAGTATAGAAGTTGTCTTCACAAGCAAGCTGAAGAAATTTGGTAAAGAAAATAATAAATAAAGCTACTTACTGAGGACTCAGACTTTAATACCAGATACACTTTTCATACCTAGTGTTTCAAGGAGCTAAATGTCAAGTGCTATATCTAAACCAGCCATTAGCCTCCAACACACATTGTTTTACAGAACAATCATGTAGCTGTATCTTTTTAAACAATGTTTTTCAGCAAAGAATATATTTATCTTGATTTGTCAGCCTATTGCTTTGAACCTGATCTAGTGAAAGTAAGCAGGTCATAAGTGAGACAGCGATTTAGAATACTGGCCTATTCTTCAAAGAATTTAACCCCAGGGATTTCTATAAAAGAAAACAAAGACGGTCCTGGAGGTGAAAATTCTATGGCCAGACCCAGAAAGAATGAGGTCCTATTATATTGCAGTCTAGGACTCTCAGCAGTTGTGACACAAACAATCAGGCAAGTAGCCTGAAATTCTAAGCAACATGGCCAGACTGATACTTGGTATAACTCCATTTCTTTGGAGGAATTTGTATCCCAGACAACTCTTGTGCTGATTCTAATTCAAACCTGATGTAAGCAGCTTCAAGTCCCTTGATATCAGTGCAATACGACCAGCTTAGCACAGGAGGCCTAGATTTGCCACGTGTCTCTTGAATTGAATTGATTTTGCAAAACTCCAGTTTGTCAGCCCTTTTGATATCTCCAGTCTCAAGAGAACTGCCCCCTTCTAGTACTGCATTGATTCATTTCTTAGCTGACCTTTACAAATGGACCAGAATAGAATGGAAATTAGTTATATAATGTCTTTCATTCAGGAGGTGTCTCCAATCACTGATAAACCATTAATATATGAAGATAATTTGAAGACAAATATAAAAGCAGTTGTAAATTAAGCAGCAGTACCTATAGTACCTCCAACACAAGACTATTACAAATGAAAGAAAAACATTGTTTGGTTGTATTTGAGTGGTTTTTTTCTTCCAATTTGAGGGTTAAGAATACACTAAACTGTAGCATAAACTTACATATAACTCAGTTCACTAGTTATTTTGGTTTTAAAATTATTCTGTTTCTTACAGATTAAAAGTATGTACTTTAATTGCTTTTCTGAATTAGTTTAAGTTGAATCTGTACAGTTATTTTTGAGATGTATGAGGCTGTGCCTTGGCAGTTTTGAATATTCATCTCCACAAACCTGCCTATTGACCATAACAAACCATTTTGTTCAGGTCCATTAATTCCTTTCTATTTCTTGATATTTCTTTATTATCAGGGACGTAAAGAATCATCATCATGCACTTCATCTGAAAGACTGAAAATGCTTTGAACAATACAGAAGCGATAGAGCAATATGCTAAAACATTAAAAATGTTTGCAAGCCTCCAAACTCATTATGTCCCTCACATGCCTTTATATTCACCCTGAACTGTATGATGCTTAATAGGACTCCTAGCAGATGAATTGCCTGGTCTGCCTGTGAGTCCAGGGAGCTACAGCATGGCAACAAAAAGCACATGAAGCACTTGTTTTGCTAGAAATGCAAAGGACAAATGGACAAACATGGCAGTGTCTAAGCCTGAAAATCCATGAAGCCATAGAATAAGGAAATACAAGGAATTTGGGGAGGTTCGGAAATGCAGACAAGCTCCTCCTTTGCCATGTACCAGCTGTGGTTGCTTGATGTCAGATGCTGCCTTTCTGATGCATGTTTTATATTTGCTTGCTATCAGCACAATATAACCACAAATGATTAATGCATCACCAAATATACCTTTGCGAAAAAATGTTGTAAGTCCTCAGAGATACCTGTCTTGTTCCTAAACACTTTGTAAATCCATTCCGTCAGGCTGTGGATTTCCCATTGCTCTGTGCCAGCTAATGAGTGGTTATGAAATGCCAAGATCTGGTACATACAGACCCCTTTGAGTGTAGGGAACTTTTCAAATATAGATTTTTTTTTTTTTTAAAGTGGATACTGTAGATTGTAGCAGATGGCTTCCTCTGTCTGGTGAATCCTTCTTCATTTGTGGCTCATTGAACTAGTAGTGTCATTACTGTCTAGCACATTAATTTGGAATCCATGTGCTAAACTTCATTGCGAAATTTTAGGATGAAGAGATTTGATTTGTGTGCACAATAGCAACTATTTCTTGTTCAATATGGCAAAACATTTACAGTTCCTTCTAGATATTTTTCAAGCTGTATTTTCAGCTCACATCTACCATTTGATTGGAAAAGTAGATTTCATGAATCTGTTTTTAGTTGCTGAGAAGTTACGCAGGAACATATTTTTTTCATAGTGACTTCAAAACAAGCTTAAAAAGAAAATCTCCTTTTAAATTAATCTAACATTAAATATATTTCACCATTACAGCTGCACCCTTCAATTTTTTCAACCTTTTCCTCAGCACAGGATGTATTGAAGAACTTCACATTTCACATACTGTACTGTTCATCTCTACAACATAAGGCAATTTGCACTGGAAGCATATGTTAAAAAAAAACTTAGAAATTGATCTTCAGCATTATGTAGTGGATTTCCACAGGCCTTTTAGTGATTAAAATTTTAATCACCTGATGATTAAAGATTTCATTACTAGGCAATTAGCACTTTAAATATAAGGCGTTTAATTCCAATTTGGAAGTGGAATCATCAGTAGTTGGGGATTGCAAAGGGGGATTGAACACAGGGTGTCAATGGAGCAAGTGCAAACTGACCAGACAAGGTCAGAGGGAAGGGAGGGCTCCAGGGTGCAAGTGCATGGACAGCATAAGGATCCCTTTCAGCAGGGACATGCGATTCAGGACTGACAAAGGAGATACCAGGGTGGGGCAAGAACCAGCAGCTGCCGGGGTGGCAGGAGCAGGGCAGCTGCAGCGTCAGCAGGGCAGGCCCAGCTCTGGGCATCAGGCACCTCCCTGGGATGGGGAAAGTTGTTCTTGCATGATAATGTGCATCTCGAGGCAGAATAAATCTTTCCTAAAAATAGCACAAGAATATTTGCTTAAACTTCTGTGTGTTTTGAGATAGAAACCATTGGTAAAATCTGAACTGTTTATTGTAGTACATTTTAACACTTGAGTCATAATTGATGTTGTTTTCCATAAAAATATATGTTTAGCTGGAAAATGTCACTCTATTACCCTAGTCAAACTGAACTGAAAGATTAATTTTTTTAAAATTTGTTTCAGAATTGTAGATTTTGCATATTGGCATTGAGTGTTGAGATGTCAAGCTGGAAGCTGATTCGTTCTTTTCTTAGCTCTTGCTAGTTTTAGTTGCCTCTAAATCCTTTTATTTTTTTTTCCTTTTTTCCCTTTTTTTAAATTCACTAACAGGAACGGTTTAGACCCAGAAGGGACATAATATTGATTTATCTGTGAACAAACTGAATTTATTATTTCATTATAAAATATTTACAGTAGATATTAGAGCTGGAGGATGTTAGAATTCTGTGATCTACAATAATAATAATAATATCAAGAATATCAATAATACCAATAATAACAATAACAGCAA